>UXUI01000006.1:0-19992 GCA_900576705.1 Enterobius vermicularis | reverse complement strand
AAAAAAAAAAAAACAGATTTTTTTTTTTCTAATGCTTTTATCATTGTAAAGCAAAAAAAAAAAAAAAAATGCAGAGAAACATTTTTCCTGCTTAAAATAATACAAATTCAAAATTTATTTGCACAGAATTTTCAATTTTTGCCGTCAATCAACAGATTCAGTCAGTCATTCGGTCAATCAGCTAACACCTCTGTTTTTCACAATGTTTTAGTCGAACTGCTAACTGTTCTTCACCCCCAATAGTTTTCAGCAAAAAAAAAAAAAAAACCCACAAAAAAAACACAACCAAATTTGCAAAATATTCCATACATCTTAAATATTGACAAAATTATAAAAGTGTAAAAGAAAAAAAAATTTTTTTTTTTTTCCTTTTTGAAACATCAAAAATTTTAGAATCAAAAAATGAAAAAAAAGAAAAATCTGTTCCTTTTTTTATTCCATCTTTTCTTTTACCTTACAATTATTCTTATTATAAAGAAAAAGAAAAATGATGTTGATTTTTCAAACCTTTGTCATTTTTTAAAAAAGTTGATTAGCGCGAGAGGAAACAGACAATGTGAACCAAAAGAAACAAATTACCGACCAAATATGTCATGTTTGACATCAGGATTTATAGAAGATGACAACACTTCTTGACTATCTACTTCAACTGATGCTCTACAGTGGTTTACTATGGCTCCTGTAAGCGGTCAAAAGTAGAACAGACGTAATGAGCATAATTTTTCATAAAATCATCAACTAATAGATCATATTTTTGGTAGTTTCTTGGACCATTTGTTCAAAGTTGATTGCAAACTCAGTTGTTTGCAGAATATCTGGTAACTACTAAAACTGCTTCAGAAGTTCCACCAGAATAATTTTTTGTTCGACTAACTTTTGAAATCTACACAAATTGTACACTTAATAAGCATTTCACTAGATCAAATAATACCCATAAATTCAGTGTTTTTAGAACGAATCCTAAAAAACTGTATAGATCTTTTGGTACTGTACAACCTCTAGTTGTGCCATTCAATCGGTGTGAAACTCAGACTGAATTGATACGTTACTCCGCTGTGTACCAAGCAGATGGTAATCTTATGATTTTGAAGTATATACTCATTGAAAAGTTGGATCTACATTTTACCGTATTGTACTAGATGACCAATACGGGATAATATTGGATGCGAAGAATAGTTGGATGGCAAAATTAAGAAGCAAAAGTACAACTGACATTGAGCTATCAGCCCAGATGTTACAATTGGATATTCCTTTATTTCGTACTCGTATTTTAACAGTAAAAATGCAGTGCTGTAAGCTACTTCCAACCTCCTGTCTTTATCTCATAAAATCTAGAAAAACTTAGACCGCGGTTAGGTGCTATTTACGGAGAACAATTATTGAAGTTTTTCACCCATTGCTTCTTATGAGCTGCATAAATTACACTTGACAAAATCTATCTACTTTTAGCCCGTAATGCCATATCTAGGTTGATGATGGTATGCCTTCCATGTTTCTGGGATTGTCGCCAAAAAATGTGCTGCAACTTTCAGTTAGAAGGGTTACGGGCACCACGGTCTCATCGGTAGTTCATGCGCTCTTTCAAATTAGCTTTGCTTTTGAAAGAGTGCGTGAATTATGCTCATCCAGGTTGGAAACAGGCATTTTTCTAGAAATTTTAACTCAGTATAGTAATGGCTGTAGTTAGCTAAGGTCTGCTGTCCTGCAAAAACAGTACAGACTGACTCCGTAAGGGGGTTATATCTACATTATATTTACCAGAAATGCTCATTAAATGAGGCAAATAAAATAAGGTGTAAATTGGTGGCTGTTTAAAAGTTGTCTCGATTAATATCAAAAACGACGCAGATTGAAAAATATTTATCACAGAAAAACCGTTGAGCATCAAATGTTGGGGAATTTCGCTTTTTGATTATAAAACTGTTTGATGTCACTAGGAGACGAGTGCCAATGATCTTTTACTGCTGTTTCCAACAGGCTTGTTCTTGTTTCAACACGTTTGTTCTAGCTTTTGCATACTTCTTTACAAGAACCTTTCACTGTCTGATTCATTTTTTTACGTCCCGTATTGGCCGTTACTAGTGTCAAAGAATTTTGTTGCATACTTATTATTTAGGAAGCCATGATTATATCTTATCCTCCTGGAAACTCTGTTAAGTAATGTACGAATTATGAAGTTGTGTTGGTGCCAGTGCCATTTTGTTGTTATGATTTTGCATGTTTCACCTTGTTTATCTCGGAACAGTGTTTCAACCTAACATTTCAGCATGGATGAAGACGATTCTTTCGAAGAAGACTTTGAAGGAGCCTATCTGCAGGCGGATGCTGGCAAGAAATGCACCGTCTATCTGGTTGACGGATCACCAAAAATGTTTGAAATTCCTGAAGATGATGATCAGGAAACTGACTGCGCTTTTCGAAGGGCACTTAAGGCAACTTTTGATGAAATTTTTGTTTTAAATTGCGCAAGTTTTTTTAAGAAAAAACTTTTGGTTTACATTTTTGCCTTAAGTGGCACTGAAAAAAAGTGAATTTTGCAAGAAACTATCTATTGTCTACATCAGATCCATGTTTTTGTTTTCAGATAGTCAAACTTCAGATGATTAACAAAGCAGTAACATCAAAAGAAGAGTATACAGCTTGCATCTTCATAAATACTGTAAGGTTTTATGGATTATTAGGTGTTTTTTTAAAAGAACGTTAGAAAAGAAAGCTGTAGTCAGGCATGCGATTAAGAATAAAAAATTACTGCGTGTTGAAAACTGTTTTATTTATGGCTTTCGTTGAGAAGATTCTTTCATTAAGTGATATTAGTGATAATTTCTCCTTGACTTCAAACGCTTTTCAAATATTTTGATTCTAAAACTTTCTTACTTTTAATAGTTTTAGGTTGTTGAAGGAAGAAGTTTATAAAGTAGTTTAATTGCAGGCGTCTAAGCTGCAAAATATTGACAATGTCTTTGTGTGGCAGGATGTAGGCGTGATAAATGCAGAACGAGTGCAGCAGGTTGAGGAGCTCTTAAAATTAGGTGTTTCCACTTATTTCATCTGGCAAAAAATTTTTGATTTTTAAGCGAAATTTATTGTGTTAGTTTTCTAGACGATATCCGCGGCAAATTTGAAAATATGTGCGGCGGCCACGGTAAAGCAGATTATGGAGAAATCCTCTTTTTATGTATCCGAAAAGTGAAGTCTGAAAAGTAAGTTATTTCAGGGTCACTTTTTACCTTTCAGTAGTTAATTCTGCTTCAAAAGTTTGATTTTGATTTATTAAATAATTTTCAAGTGTTTCAGCTTTTTCGCTTTTCTTCTGTATTTGCTTCTTATTTCAAAGTTTCTAGTTTTTTTTTTCTACAGATTCAATGGTATTTTCACTTTCAGCCCCAAATTTCAAAAACGGGTTGTGTATTTGCTTACCAACGAGGATGATCCTTTTGGCAAAAATGTACAGCATAAGTCTGGTGCTGTTAAAAATGCCCAAGATCTTCGTAGCCATGGGGCAGAATTTGCAATTTTTCCGCTTTTAACAGAGTCTGAAGAATTTCAGTTTAAGTTTCACATTCTGGTTAGCTTTATTCACCTTCCGTTTTCAATTTTTGCCACTTTTTCTTTTGGGGTGTCAGGAATACCTTAAGAGCTTTTCTAGAAGGAGCTCGATCCAAATGTGGAAAAGAATTGCGAGAACGTTTCGGAACTTGAGAAAGAGTATTTTTTTTTTTATGTTTTGGTGTTTTTTAGTTTTTTTACTCAATCCTAGTAATTACGTCCAGTTTTCCAATTGGTTGGGTCAGCTATGCTTTCAGACTATAGGTATGATAAGAATTGGTTTTTAATTAATGCTAAGAGTAGCATTTTAGTGTACCACGAAAGCAGTATGCAAGAAGAAATATTTCAAGCGTCCCTCTAATACTTGGAGAAAACGTGAAATTGGCTGTTGGCGTGTGACTACTTTTTCCTTAATCTTTTCTTAATTTTTACTATTAGAACCATAAGGGAAATGTCTAGTTAAATTCTTTTGTTGCCTCATTTACAAACCAATCACTTTTTTGCAGCTATTCTTTGATGCATGCCGAAAAGTTGCCTTCAGCGATACCGCTTGATGCCGAGGAAAACGCTCCGGTCCAGCGATCGTTTATTTACACTAACAAAAAGGTTTTACTCATCTTTGAGCAGATTTTTTCGTTAGCTTTTGAAACACATTCTGTTTTTATTAACAGTATTTTTTCCTGTCTGTTTTTACCGAAAAATATTATTCAACAAACCAGACTGATGAGGAAGTTCCGTTACTTAACGATGAAATCAAAAGAGTAAAGGATATTGGCGGAGTTCAGGTTTCTATGTCTGCTCAAGAAATAGACAAAGTGCGGAAACTGAGTCTTCCAGGTGACCACTATCTTATTCTTTTTAGCTGTGTCTGACATTCGTCTCAAAAACATGATTTCGCGATTAATTGACGCATTTAAGATTTACTGAAATACAGTAGATAATTCTGTAGTCGCGAAAAGTTCAACATAAATCAATAAATCTGTTTGCAAAACCCTAGGAAGGTTTCAGTGGGATTTTTGGAAATTGATTCTTGGTGGTATTTGTTTCAAAATTACTAAAATATGTGATTTTTTGGGGAGATTAGGATCGCATTTGCAATTATTTATGTAATGTAAATTAAGGCGTAGAGAAGTCGTTTTGTTCTTAGTTCTTTTGAGGTTTTTTCGTCATCTCTCTTCATCTCTCTACCCTCTTATTTTTGATATAGTTTAGGTCTTTTGCTCCTTGGTTTCAAACCTTTGTCATGCCTAAAACTATCGCACCACGTCCGAAGTTCGCAATACCTTTTCCCTTTAGAGATGGTAGAGTTTGCTTTTTTCTTCCAGGCTTTTTTTTTTACAACTGTTTGCTGAAATGAAAGTTCATATTGCTTTTCTTGTTACCAATTTTAATTCGCTATCATAAGCAATTCAAACTGCTTTTGTACTTAGGACACATCTGGCTCTACTCGGTTATATCGAGCTTTGTGGGAGGGATGTCTGAAGCTAAAAATGATGGCTGTTTGCAGATACACTCAGAAGGAGAATACACCCCCGAAATTAGTTCTTCTTGTACCTCAAGCTTTTGCTGAACAAGAAGATGAGGTCTTCCAACAAATTGCTTTAACAAAATTTCTTTTAATGATGCGACTATTGTTTGAAAAATGAGGCGGTATTCTAGGCTAAAATAACGAATAAGTTTCGATATCCTGGGTTCCACCTCATTTACTTGCCTTTCTTTGAAGATAAAAGAGATTTGACGGATCAAATGACCAATGCAGATGGAGAATGGCCAAAAGGTTTTAATCATCAAATCTTATACTGTCGTTTATATCATCTTTTCTATCCAGAAGCTTTTGTTCAGTTTAGTAGTTACTTCATTAGTTTATAAAATTCCGATTATATGTTGAATATTTGATCATGAATCATCCGTGTTTTTACTTGATTTTTTTAATGGTAAGCTGACAACGATCAGATAAATGCAGCCAGAAATTTCATTAAAAAGCTTTCAACAAGCTACCATCCGGAAAAGTTTTCTAATCCAGGTATTCGTTCATTTTTATGCGTTTTTTATACTGCATTATAATAATATTGTTGTACTGTGGACTACTGACTTCTCTTTTCAGTTTTGCAAAAACATTACAAGGTCGTCGAGGCCATGGCCTTGAATTATGAAGACGTTCCGGAAATATCAGATCAAACTGGTAAGTCTTACTGAAAACGAGTCTTTTGAAGTATTGTTTTTCAACCATTAATCAACTATTTCTCGCTGTTATTCCTTTATCGCGGCTTCACTTTTTTTATAAAACAAAATGAGTTATTTTTGATGGCACTCCTTACAAGCGAAAGTCTATTAAAACACAAGGAGTTAGGCCTTTGCTCTTTTAATTTTTTCTCTATTTCGTGAATCTTGACTTCGTTTTTTGAAACAATAATTTCATTATGCAATTATTAATTTCTGAAAATTTTTTGAAAAATAAGGTATACATCCATTACACTAATAATAAACTGGACAAGAGGTTCTGGTTGTGAAGTGTTGTTTGGTTGGAGATTTTCTTCAATTTCTTATACGCAGCGTTTTAATTTATTGTGCAACTACAAAATATAGTGCATAGGATACGTTAAGCAGTACTTGAAAGATCAGTCTTAGTCAGATCAACGAAAAGATTTTTGATTTTTGGAAACTGTTGCTGTTTTTCTAAAGCAAGTATGCGGATTTGTAGACGTTCACTGTGATATAGAAGGCATGCGTTTTGTAGACTTTGAAGAAGTCTTTGTGTACTGAGAGATTAATTGTTTGTAGTTTTACTTTACTCATTTCGCGTTGAACACTACAGGTTTTCTAGGTTTAAAAAAAATTGAAAATTTGAGTGTTTATAATTTTCATTTGAGCTCAAGAAGCTCGTTTATGACTAGTAAGGGCATCTGAACTTTTGGTAAAGTTTTTTTTGAAACTTCTTGTCTAAATTTTCTATTTATTCAATTTGTATGTTCAATTATTGCAGAGCCGTATTATAAGCGGGAAGAGTACCGTAAGCGTGTAGAAAAAGAGCTCCAAGAATTTTGTTCTTTAACGTTGCCTGATGGATATTCTGCTGAAAAGAAAAAAGTAACTAAATTGCGTAAGGCTACGGATGCAGGTCTGTCAGTATCGCGAACATTTCTGCATTGCATTTCACTAGTTTTGAGTTTGTTTTCTGATTCCTTTTGTAATTTTTAGAAGACGAGTTTTTAGCAAAGAGGAAGAAAGTGGATACGTCTGAAAAAAGTTTGGAAGACCTTGCCAACAATCAGCAGGTTGGCTTGCTTTCAGTTTTAAATGCCTGGATTCAATATTAAGTCACGAAATAATGCTTTATCATTCTTTTCTGGTTGATCTGTAGTAGCGGGACGAGTTGGTTGACATTAGTTTTTTATATCTGCTTTAGTGCGATAAATCAAGAAATTAATTTCAGCTTAATTCATTGACTGTTGCTGAGTTAAAAGCGAAAGCAGCAGAGGTTAATATCCCGTACACTTCGAAAACAAAGAAAAGTGACCTTATTACAATTATTGAAGCGCATTATGGAATTACGTAGATTTTATGAGAGGGGACTGACGTGCAATTTTCTTACAATTTGATCCTCATTCATGCTGTGCTTTAACTTGATGATACTGAATGCTTTCTGTTTTTGACGACTACCTCTCAGAACAATATGTAGTTTTCATGTTGTCTTTGCTGGTTTTAAATCCTTGAAAAATTAAGTTAGAATTATTGCTGTGATTTAGAGAGCAATTCTTTTTTTCAATATGTTGTTCGTAGTCTTTTTTTCGATATGTTGTTCGGAGTTTTTTTTTTTTGTGGAGAAGTGTGAAGGGTTTGCTCTGTTCTTGGTAGCATTTAACAAAGCTCAAGCCCGAAAAGCTAACCCATAATCCTTTTTTAGGTGTACTTCTCTTGACTAAGCTGCTGAGGGGTTTTGCTTAGCACTTTTTAGACCCAAGTTTACCGGTTTTCCCGTATCTTTCTTGGCAAGAAGATAGGGCATCTGTTATTTATTTATTTATTTTTTTTTGCTCAGGGGATATATATTTAGCAATATGTGAAGGTAATGAAGACCTGTTGCCTTTGTTGCAAGATTTATAAAGCTCTTCTGTAACATCAGTCTATAAGCTAAACAGTTGTTTGGTTAAAGAATTTATGACTCATTTAGTGGAAATGCATGGAAGTGAAGTATATGAAGTGTACTTTGCGGTTTATGATCGCAGTTTACAACTTTGATAGTGAATTTCGCTTTTGACTGGTTAAAACCTTATTTTAATTTTGGTACTGTTTGATAAAACTTTGCTTTACTGCAAAGTTTATTTTTCTTAAGTTCACAGTTATAATAAGTTTTTTTTCGCGATTTTTTAAAGGGAACTGTTTTGCATATGACAGTTTGAAGATTAATTTCTTTATTTTATTAATGTCGCAATAAATAATTCTTTGGCTAAATGTAGAAAGGCTGAATGATTGTAAAAAGCGATCCTGATTTTGAGTAAGGCATAACCGATTAGAACGTTTTAATTTTGGGAAGTTGTTAGTTGCTTGCCAAAGGTTTTTTTGCAGTACAGATAGTCAGTTAGTCATTTCAAATAGTGATGTCTAAGCAAGGTAAAGCATGCGCAAGGGAAAACCGTAAGCTTTTTATTAGTGTCATTTCTCGCTATATATCTTTTTTCCAAATTCAAACAGCAAGAAAGGTCAAGTTGCATGAGCATATTTCAGAAATCTGATGGTTTACTTTTGCCTGGTTGTGATGCGTAAAGTCGGCCAACTTTATACGTTTGTTGCTTCTTAATGCACGGGGGAGACAAAACATTATGACAGCAGATGCAGAAGTATTTGAGGTTTCTGTGTATCCAGTGGAATAAATAAACATTAATGGGGATAAAGGAGCAAGTCAGTTGGTTGTATATCGGGCTTGAACGATTACATTGGGTCGATTGTGATCTGGCAAACAATTGAGGACCGGTGAGTTTTATTAGTGTTGATGTAGAAGCAGGTAGAAATGGGCATATTTCGTATGACGGTTGGCAAATAAATAAATTGAAGTATCAATGCAAAGTTTCTTTTTGTTATTTGATGAAAATTAAACAGCAAGGAGAGCAGCAGAAGTGGTTGATGGTGAAAGTTAACCAACCAGCTTTTTTGATGCCAGGTCCCGCTTCAACTTCATTCTTGTTACAAACTTCTCATCGGCAGAATTTTTTTTTATTTCTAAGCAGAATGCTTAATGACAGCATCTTCTAGAAGATGAGATACGAACAGTAGAACAACAGTGGACAAGTAAAACTAATAAATTAATTTTGAGATTTTCGTTTTTTGTTCAGATGAAAGCTGAGACGACAAGAATTAGAGGAAAGGGCTGTTAGAGGATTGTATTTTGTAAAATATATTAACTGCAAATAAAGAGTGGCAGGTTCTCGTCTACGTTTAAGATTTTAAGCAAAACTTAACAAATTTATTAGTAAATATTTAAAGTTAATGAATAAGTAACGTTTAGCGTTTGGTTGAACGATCGTCTTTTGGTTCTGTTGCCTGAACTTTATGCCATTCAAGAAAAGTTTTTTTGGTAAGCGCATGACAGGCATCAGATGTGCACATTTTAAAGCGAACCTAAATAAAATTGATCAATCTATAAACTTTAGGCCTATTTTACTTCTAATAAATAGATAAATAGTTGGAACTAAAATAAATTGCTGTTTTTATATAACAGATCTATTTTTCCCTCATTTCATCTCTGCCCTGTCTGCTAAAAAAATAGTAGTTGATCGTATCAATGTGATACTGTTACAGCATTAGTAAGGTAAATTTGACTAAAGCAGTTCAGAATTGATTGCTTATTTTACCGAAACGTTACTAATTTCTAGCTTCTGCACTGTGGTTTTTCCAAAATCAAATTTTTTAACGGCTGAAACTTACGTTTTTTAAGGCAAATTCCGTCAAGAGGTACATATAATGCTTCACAAGTGCACACTCCATTCTTACATATTGCGCCGGGTACACATAAAGATGTTTCAGAACAGGTCTCACCAACAGTTAGCTGAAAAAGTAATTCATTAGCATCTCATTGACACTGTGGTGAATCCACTTCAATCATGAGTAGATAGTTTTTATTTCTTTTCTAGTTCTTCGTTTATGATTTCGAGTGGGACTCTTAAAATGTTACATTTTGTTTCAAAATTACTGTGATTTTTGCTGCTAATTGCTTTGAAATTTAACTCACAAATGTATTTGGTAGAAGAGTTCGATAGTATGGAATATTAGGCATTACTGGCGGTTGAAACACACGGAACCAAAGTGGATCTGGTGGTGAAACAGAAGGGGAAAGACTGTAGGTTGAAACAGCATTAGTATTTGGTAGCTCCATTAACATTGGGTTCACCAGTGCTCTTGCAGGTGATTGATAAGAAGATGCAAATTCAACTGGTTTTTTTATAACGTTTGTTGTCTGTGAGACTGTTGATGGCGCAGGTGGCAGCTGTGTTGCTGGAGCATCGTTTTCTAGAATCGCTAATGGTACATCACCAGCTGGTGATAGTGACGAAGGACTTGATGAAGTCACCATAGCTGCGGAAGAAATTTCAGATGCTTCTATGGCTGGCTCTAGTGTCAAGACAGGTGTTTTGTTGTATACTCTTCGTGACACACAAACGGTACCTGAAAGATAAAATATGCATATTCATTCAAATGAACCGTATTTAATGCGCCAAACTCTTTGAAAATCTTGACTTGGCAGTATACAGACAACAAGTCCAGCAGTACATCTGGAAAAAATTGTGTGGGAAACGTTGATTACATTAAGAGTATTTTTTTGCTGGGTACCTAAGCGTTCTGATCGTACTTATAAAGTTAATAAAAAAACTGGAAAGAACTTGAAGCATTTGGTCAACCTTCTTGCACTAATTCCGGTGGACATAAACAAACGCCACTTGAGCAAATACTTCCTCCAGTACATTCTGTGAATGGTTCACAAGGCATTCCTGGTAAAGCCTAAACTGATCAAACTGCAGCTAAGTTTTATGGCAGAAATATAGTTTAAGATTCAAAATGCCTGAAAGGTAATGGTGAATAACAAGACAAGAAGAAGCCAAAAATATTTCAGATTTCGATATCGTCCTGATTTCACTTTAGACTCCTTAATCAAGCGGTGCGTTATAACTGGATACCTGTGGGATAACTCTAGGTGGATTGCCGTAGGAATATGCGGTGTGAACATGTTGTGGGAAGTCTGACTGTGGAATAACGCATCCTGTCAGTGGGTTGTAAGGGACCCCTGAGAGGCAAAGACAGGCTCCTTTAACACATCTAAAACGACTGTATTTACTGTCACTGCAAAGAACTGACAAAAAAGGATAGCGCAGAATTTTCTGTGGACAGGGATGAGGAAGTAATAAGCTAGTCTAATTATTGCTTTAATTTGCTTACATAGCAGTTTCTAAACATGCTGGGTGGCATTCGGCAGGGTCGATCAGTGCTTGATCCACAGTAAGAGTCGTAGGAGAAATAGGTGCAGATGCATGTAAAGATTGAGGAGATTCCAGAGTTGGAATAAATGGTGGCTGCGGTGACAAAGACAGAAGTCTGGACACATAGGGTGAAGGTGGTGGTGGTGCAGACCCGTACAATGGCGATGACAGAACGGGTAGTGATGCTAAACGCAGTGGGCCGCCATTTGTTGGTGCTAAAAGCAGGACAGTGGTGTTACAGAGCTGTTTCTCTTGCGATCTGTCAAAATAGTAAAAAGATGAATTAAGACTGTCAAAGACAAAAGCTCAAAGGCTTTGCCTAAGAATTTTCATTGAGATATTTCAATGTCAATCGTGATGCTAATTCAGCAAGATATAATAAAAGAGGAAAAGGTATTTTTATGGCATAGCGAAACTTGAAAAACTTTCATTCAGATTGTTTACAACTATACGTCTGGTAAAAAAAGACTGAAATCAGATGAAAAAAAATTGTTGGGTGGCGTTGGTGCTAATTCGTTGGGTCAGTGCACACTTAACGTTGAGAAGAGATTTAAAGTGTTGCAAAAATGCTGCTAACAATAGAAAAAAATAGTTGTTGGCAAATTTGCCCTAATAAATCTTTGTTAAATAGCAAAAATATTTGTTGTGACAAATAAAATTTTTTGGGGCTGATCTATCAAGCAGTTATTAAAAAAAGACATGGTCAAGAAAAGAATAGCGGTTAAACTAAGGAGGAAAAAGATGGAAACAATTACCTGGAAACAAAGGTACTTGTCTACGGATATTCGTTTCCGGATAACTTAAACTAAATGTGTAAAATATCAAAAACGTTAAATAGTTAGCAGAAGCCATCTTTGTCCACTACCGAAGAAAGCCGTAGTTGTGCAAATTTTTGTGCCTTTAGCGGCTTTTATAAAGATATTTCAAGTGTCACTAATGGTTATTTAAAGACTGTGAAAAATAAAAGAATGCATAGATGACGAATCGGTAATTCTTGAATTGGTTGTTGAACCTATCATTCATATTATCTGATGATGAACACACTTTACCAGCAGAACAATAACACTTTATTCGAGATGGAGGTATATAGTGCAAATATACCTTATTATCTTTAAATTTTGTGCCACTCTTCTGTTCATAAAAAAAGGAATACTATACTTGCATTTTATGGCACAATAAACTGCACATAAATACAATTTGCACAGGTGTGTTGTTCGCTGTTTTTTTTTCCTGAAAGAACTAAACTGTAATTTAAAAAATGTTGACAAACGAAGTCAGAATCTGTTGAACAGTTAGTGTGAAATGTTAAAAGATAAAACAGCGTCTGCTGGTTATTCTTCTGGTTTCACTAATCGAGTTTGAAGACAGTCGTTGCACTGCACTCTCCGATATTTGGAACTAACAGCTTTTTATAAATGCTAAATTTTATCAATGAAGGTTAATGCTAGGAAAGTTGACCATGCATTGTCATCGCTACAAATTTCTCATTATATAGTAAAATAAATTTTGCGAATGATTAATGTGCTGAAAAATGAAAAATTAGTCAAACTTGCTAATCTTGTCATGAATAGTTCAACCTTTTTTTTCCCATTTTATACTAAACATTATGTTTCACTGAGTGGTCATGGTGTCGTTTAAATAATCGAAATGAATAATCTGTCTATTGTTTAATCTGTTTATAATAAACTTCAGTTTATGTTCAATGGTTCTAGAAAGCATGTGTTTTTGCTTAAAATTTGTTCAATACTAACTGTAGCTGTACAAAAATTTCAAAGATATAATAGATACAGTTGCAGTAAAAAAACTGTAGGAAATAATGTAGATTGATTCAGATGGTGTAATAATGTTTAATCCAGTAAGTGGTAACTTGAAATAGCGATAATTGTAGAATTACAAAAACCTAATTTTATAATTTCAAAAATGAAGAAATTAGAAAACCAATAAACTATCAATGTTTTATACCTATTACAAGTTTTTTGTTTGTTTTCTAATTAAGTATTCTCTCATATGGATGAGTCTAAACCCTGAACCAAAAAATTAATTGATTTCAACAAAAATTTATGCTGTAGAAGTCGCTGAATCGTGGAATACAAACCAACAAATATCAACTCGTCAAAACTGTATGACGTAATAGGGTAGACGAATGAAAGAAACAAAGAGAAGGACTATACAATTGAAAAATATAGAAGAGAAAAAAGAGCATAAGAAATAGCCAGAGTGTCAGAACGACAGACTTATTAAGTTTAATTTCTTCTTTGCTACTGTAGCTGTAATAATTGCCGTAGTTGAGATGTATTTGGTATACGAGTTATTTTACTCATTCAAGCGTATTCTGTATTTTGAACTTTCATATAGCCCTTAACAGTTTAGACCTCAGTGCTTAAATCGTTACAAAAACAATTTCAAACTGCTGCTGGCAAATTCAGCTGTATTTTAGTGTACTGCATAATTTTTAGCTGCCATATTTTGGCACTTTGTATTCAACAAACGACTATAATATTCTGGTATTTTGTTCTCTTTTTCTTTTGTTTTGTTTACTGAATTTTTTGCATTATTTTTTCTTTTCTTCTACTCTTCTTATAGAGCACTCTATGCTTCTTTAAGAAGAGAACCGAAGCTTTTTAAGTGACACTAATGTGGAAGAGACAAAAAAGAAAAAACAGTCACCGAAAGATATGTAAAAAAATTTTTTGACAGTAGGTGATATAAAAGTGCTCAAAAACAGTCACCTATTTATTTTTGTTAATTGGTCGGTCTAATTTTTTGTACCAAAATAGTGCTCAAACGAGAATGCTTGACAGTAGCAGAAGAAAAAGTACAACACAACAGATCTTCAAAAGTTTCCTACAACTTAAGTAGTTTTCGTATAAAGTACAGGTGTAGAAAACTTTTTCTGAAAAAAAAAAAAAGATTTAAAATTGGTAGAAGTCATTAAAGCTGTATCAATAAACTGTTTTTTCTTTTAATTTTAATTACACTTCCGAATTTTGGTCAAAAAAATTTATTTCTTACTGCAACTTGTTATTGCTTATTTTTGTCAGCACCTACTAACCACTTGAAAGTACAATTGATTGTTGCGATTATTGCTGCTTAGTCTGTGCGTCTGTTTTTGTCGCAAAATCTTTTAAAAGCAACAGTGCTGAGAAATATTCTTTACAGAATATGTGAGTTTATACACGAACAAGTAAATCTAACAAAAAAAAATTATGTGAAACATGAAGACATTAATTTCTTTCAGGAATACCTAAAAGAAAACTGGTTAAACTGCATTTGAAGTGCAATTTTAACGCTGTTTAGCTGCACGCAACTTTTAAATGACTATCATTAAACATTTATATCACTTTTAAGTTAAGAGAAAGCCGCTTCATAAACATGTGATTCAACTAAATTTTAAAAAATGCTTTTACTCTAAGGTCATTTTTAACCGAATAAATGTTTCAGTTTGAACAGTGATAAAACTACAGAAAGAAACTGAGTATCAATCATAATGACTCAAATTTCTTAGCAAAAATTCTAAAACTACTTAGCAGATTATTTGTATTTTCATAATTAAACGTATAAAGCTTAGAATTTCCTGTCACAATTTTCAATACTTTACTTTTATATTTATTTATTTATAAAAATTTACATATATCAAAAAGAAATAAACTACGAATAACTATTGTACACACGTTGCTAGATAAACCCACAGATGATGGCAGAGCTAACATTGGTTACTTCTTCTGTCGATAAAGATTATTATCTTTTAAACAGTATTTTTCAGTAGATCATAGTACATTCTTTCGTGTCACTAAATCGGTTCCAAATGCTGCTCAAATTTGAGTGATTTTAGCAATACTGCATTTTCAATATTGCTTATGCAGTAATACATGATTTTTTAAAAATGGGTCTTTTTATAACACATACCAGATTTTATAAAGTAGTCTAGAAATAGATACACTTAAAAGTCAAAAAACCAAAAATAAACGACAAATGAGTAATTTTAAATGCTTTTTGCAGTTTGAACTAAATTAACAATTTTAAAGTGTATAAACCATTCAAAAATCTGATCAGTTTTGTGTGTTAGTAGGTATGTCATTTACTACCTCTTATCTTATTGCAGTGGAAGCTGGAGTTTATTCAATACTTAGTCAAATTACAATCGTATCAATTTTAAGCACTTTTAGTCAAATGGTAAAATGAAAATTTTGTTAAGCAGTTTACTGAGCAAGACAACTTGATCTGTGTAATTACAAGAACTGAGTCAAAAGTCAAATATTTAAATAGAAGAAAGATTTTATAAACCGGCAGAAAACAAAGTATTTGGAAAACAAAGCGGTGCAGATCAGTTTAATGCTCATATCTCTCAGTCAATTAGTCAATGTAACATCTAATCATTCCTTATATTAGTAACCCTCAAAAAATTCTTCAAAATTGAATTTATTTGTAATTACCAGTGTCGTTTCAAATCTTTTGAACTACTGATGTTTACTCGTAAGATTCATCAACTGAGGATAGTCTTACAACATCTTTTAAGACAACAATTTTTCAAAGTATCAATCAGCCGTAAAACTATTGCTTTTTTTTGAACAAAGTTTATGTATGAAGACCGCACTTTTTGAATTCTATAATACAAAATGATTACTCAGCCTTGGTTCATTTTTACCAGCGCTTTTTTTAAGGCTGATCACTATAAATGTAGCTTATTAATGTTGTTAAAATCTTTGTTCAAAAACCAGTTGAAGAATAACGGAACTAACTGAAACTTTTTGAAAGCTTTTTTTTTGTGTCAAATTACTTGTTTTGTGAGGAAATAAAATGGTGTAAGTGCACCAAGAGTAAGAAGAGTACCTTTGAAAGCACTGCGATGGTGCTGTTTGATGAAGCAGTTTTATGACAGTTGCGAAGTTTTGTGGTATTCAGGTTGAGACTAAGTTTGAAATAACAGAAACAGCTTTTTGACAGACTCACAGCAAAAATAAACAGCAGAGATGTTCTCATTAGCTGACAATTTGTTGCGCTGGAAACAGGTAGTTTCCTCGCTTTTGTTCAATTTTTAGAACGTAAGACAGCGCATGTCAATCAAAAGTGGCCAATGAATAACAATTATGAAATTTTTCTCAAATTCTTACTACAGACTTTAGATATTAGAAAAGATTCAAAAGCACTTAAAGCAGCACATTTACCCTAGCAGAACTTTATTCAAATCTATAATTTTTACAGTCTCTAATGCTACTCATTCAAGAGTATCAATAACGATCAAATGATTAAAGCGTTACAACCGATTCTTACCCAGTTAGACTTAATAAAATTTGCTTGTTTTGCTCTGCTACGACAGTACGATTTACGACGAAAGACAGTTGGAAAAACCAAAGAAAGATAATGGAACTAACAGTGAGATAACGGAACTACGTAGACGAAATTAGCAATAACTTAAATAGCTGATTAATACAATTTTTATCTAAGTAAACATTGTTAAGAAATTGTTCTTTTTAATTTAATAAACTTTAGCATTTGAAGTTATTGATGTTTTTCTAAAAGACTGTTTAAATAAATACATTTCTGTAGCTCTCAAGTTGGAAAAATCTACTACCTAATCACAAGAGCATTGTTTTTAAAAAAAGTTTTAGTTTTCGACTGCTTTACTGTTTCCTTACCAGACTACTTCAGGTTACTTCAGGTTAACTATGAACAATACAGTTTTTGTTTTGGAATTTCAAATATTTTTTTTACACCGACTTCACACTGAATTTACGACTTTCTACCTTTTTTTCTGTTGTTTAAGCTCTTATCTATCAGTAAACTCTTTTGTCGCTACTGTAAACCTAAATAAATATTTCCTAAATAGTAATTTTTTGAATTATAATATACTATTGAAAATTAACAGATTTCAGTTTTTTTTCCCAACTTTTTCTTCTTCCTCTGCTCGTTCTTCTTTCTTACAGCTATTACGTTGTTTGTTTTCCTCTCTATCAATTCATTTTTAAGGAATTTTATTTATTTATTTTATTTTATTTATCTTATCGTAAGAAAATTGTTTTCTAATTGTTTACAAACCTTATAATATTCTTGTAATATTTGAAAAACTTGTTTAATTAAAAGTTGTACAAAGTTGTCTTTTGCCAGAAAATTTTACGTTTACTGCATTATGACGCTTAGAACGTGTTGGCGTTGTTTGTTGAGGTGTAACTGTAACAGAACATTTGCTTATAAAAGGGTTGTTTTTGTTGTTATTGCTTAGGACTGTTTTGGTATATCAATGGCTATTCTGTACTGTTCGTAAAAAAAATAAACTTGGTAAAGAAGGCTTTTTTACTGGCCATATTGCAATCTATTTCCAGACGAGAAGGTTGTGTCTTTAGCATCAATATTACTGCTCTTTTTTCTGTAAATAATACAGTTTTTACATGTAATACATCTTTCTGTACTTATATATATTTATTCAATTCACTTATTTATAAACTGAGTTTAGCAAACATGAGCTTTTCTCTATACAGATAATAAAGTACCATAAGTGATTACATTTAGCCATGTTGTGCTTCGCAATAATTAATACTTTGAAAAGTAGGGAAGACAGGCGGATTAATACTGCTGAAGTATTACAGGCGCACCGATAACAGAATAAAAGAAAAAAAGAAACTAAAAAGCGAAAATGTTCCGTCTTTTGATATTGTAAAATAATCATTTTACAATCAGAGACAAAACAATTTTGCATTGAAAAATTCTTTTAAAATTTTTAGCAAAGTAATTTACAGATTGATCAAAATATAGCACTTTAGCTTTAATAGTGCGTTTACTTCAACAAGTAGATTTGCTTGACTGTTTAAAATCTTAAGGTCAACAGAGGAGCAAAAATACAATTAATAGAGCAACTTCAACTCAGTGTTACTGACTCTCAGCGTCTTCGCGGTTTTGGGTCTGTTTTGCATGTCCTGAAATTTGAAAAATTTTATTGTAATGTTTCCAGAAATACAGCAGAAAAAAAGTATGTTAGAACTAATACAGAATGGCTAATAGCACAGCAGTTTCAATAATGAACAAAAAACTTACGCCTACGAACGCAAGCATCAGCAACAGGAACGTAAGCAGGTGCACAAGCGCACACGCCGCTTTGGCATACTGCTCCAGGAATGCATGGTGCAGCTGCTGGTACACAAGGAGCTCCCAGTGCTACCTGAAATAAAATAATTTTCTCCTTTTCTCTCCGAAAATATTTCGCGTAAAATATTAACTGCAAGTAAGAATAGATCATACAGGGACTGCAGCAGGAGCAGCAACCGGGGCCAGGACTGCTGGAGGTGGCGGAGGAGGTGGAGGAGGAGCGACAGCAACCGGAACTGCTGCAGGTACAACAACGGGTGCGGCAACGGCTACCGGTGGTGGTGGTGGTGGTGGAGCGACAACGCCGTAAACAGTACGGGCAACACATACAGTACCTATAAAAAATAAAGTTTTATATAAAGGTAAGTTATTATTATTTGTACGGAAGTTCTCAAACAACGTCAAGCCAAATATAGAAAATTATACTGCAGTTATTCTAACCTTCTTGTACAAGATCTGGAGGGCATAAGCAGATTCCCAAAGAACAGACACTCCCACCGGTACATTCTACGCCGGGTTCACATGGAGCGCCGGGAAGGGCCTAAAGTTAAAGTTTTTGAATTTTTCAATTTGCGAAAGCTACTTAATTTCTTGGAAGAAATTTACTTGTGGAATAACTCGGCTAGCGACTACTGGGACTGGTGGTGGTGGTGGTGGTGGTGGTGGTGGAGGTGGTGGAGGAGCACATCCCACTACTGGGCTGTAGACAACACCAGTAGCACAAGTGCAGGCACCTTGGAAACAACTAAAAAAAGTATACTTAAAATCATAAATATTTAAACAGAAAAAACACGTTTCAATAAGAATAACAAGAAGTTTATAAAAATAACACTTTTTTGATTAGAGAGAGCCAACATACACTGCTGATCCTACACAAGCCGGAGAACACGCAATAGGTTCAGCTACAGCTAGAGGTGCCGGCGGCGGTGGCGGAGGAGCATGTAGAGGAATAGCCGGAGCTGCTGCAACTGGAACCGGTGCGGCTAGAACTGGTGGAGGTGGTGCTGGAAGAAAAGCTGCATATGGACCTGGTGCTATTAAATGAGCTGGGGGTGGTGGTGGGACTAATGCAGGTAGTGGAGGATTGTAAAGTGGGGCTGTAAACGTTATTCTATAGATGCGGGAAGCAAAAAAAAAATAAGCTTATTTCTAAATGGTTTCTAACTGATGAAAAATACTAAGAACTCTTTATAAGTTATCATTAAAATTTATCAGAGTTTTAGCAAGTTAAGTCGTCATTTCATTTAGTATGTTTTTCTGCAATCAAAAAAAGAAATTTTTTTTTAAAAAATAAAGCAAATAAAGATATAAAAAAAATAAATATTTTAGGTGGAAAAAAAAGTTGATTTTAGCACTAAATATGTGAGTGAAATGAAGCAAATTGGCGATAAGCAGTTGCTGTAATATTGTTAAGACAGTTAATTGGTTGCATCGAAAAAAAAAAAAAAAAGAATAGATCACCTGCATATAGTGGATATCGTCGTAATGATTTGCCCTCCTGCGCAGCTTCGGTAAAAGCTGCAATGCAGAAGAAACAACAAACCAGAATCCTTAGCATCTGTCTAAGTTTGTTTTGAGCTGTTTGCACTGAATAGATGTTGGATTGGATAGATGGAAGAATTGGATGGATAGTCAGCAGTGAATGTGATTTGTGGCATTTGACTGCTCGCTTATATAGTACTTTTTGGTTGCTGACCGGTTGAATGTACAAACGACGAATTGACCAGCATGAGAAAAAAAAATTTTTTTTTTTTTTTTGTCCTGCTTTATCATCATCGTCGTTCGTCGTTCATTGTCGTCATCATCATCATCGTCTGTTGGCTAGATGCAAAAACTAGTTAATAGCTTTCCCGTAGAAGCAGTTATTTCAGTCTCTTGGTTCTGAATTTTTTTTTTT
>UXUI01000005.1:0-20936 GCA_900576705.1 Enterobius vermicularis | reverse complement strand
GCATCCCCCCTTGTCCACACAAGCTGCGACGAGACCCATGCTGCTGTCGCCTCATCTAGGTGCAGTCGAGGAGGCATGTGGATCGTGTCACCCTCGAATGGGATCGTGAAGTCCTCTTCCGGTGCTGAAAGCATGAATTCTTCAGTTTAAGGTTTATGAATAGTAATGAGACATTATAAACGGGTCTGACTTCTTGTGAGAGGGAAGCACAGATGTTGATGAGAAGTGGTTGAAACAGTGACGATATGACATAGTTGCAAAAAATGTTTAATTATCCAAGTTTGAGGTAAGGGAGGTTGATCCGAGAATAATATCATGATGTGGAGGAGATTGGTTTGTCTAGCCTCACAAGAACCTTCCGCACAAGTGATGCGAGGTACAGTGTTGCGTATTTTAGGATGTGGAGCAAAGGTTTTGCCTTACGCGTAGTTAAACACTTATACTGCTGTTACATTTATACTTTTCTCTCAGGTTCTCGAACCTGAGAGGAGAGGTGGATTAATGCCCCTTATACAAAAGAACTACCAAACATTAGACTGTCATAAACCAAACTGATCAGGAATCAACTAAGAAAGCTCACACTTTCGTCGGGAAGGTCAGGGAGGTGGATGTTGTTTTGGTACTTGCGTATCTTCTTCTTTTTCGTAAAAAGAGTTCGCAGTTTACAAGAACAAATGCGTTCCAAGAGTTTCCAAGAAGCAAAGCCATCCGCGCCTCATATTCCTCGCCTTCAAAAGCGAGCTTCTCATTGGGCGTTCCAGCAAACGACTTCTTTTAAGAAACATATGTTAAACTGATGTTTTTTCGTCAACCTCAATTCATAAAGCGCAAGACAATTGATTTCACTCCGCTTGAGTGCCGTTACTTGATTGTGTTTTTCAATCTTAGAACTGCAGCTGCATTGGAAAGTTGTCAAATTGGAAATCAGATGTGGTGGTGAGACCTGGAACGCCGCCACTGAGCCACTTTGCCTTCGTCAATTGAGTGTTTTAAGGTGTGTATAAAGAACGGCAGGAACGCCAGCTACGCAACATTATATTCCGAAGTTTGTTGATCCGAAACCAGAATTAGTAGCACCGAAAGATGTAACACTACCATCGGACCACGCCAACCGCGTCATGCACGCGTTTTAAGATGTATATGAATATGTGTGTAAATGAGTACAGAAGTAGCCGCGCTGTTGCTTTTTTTCTCTTCTTTTTGCTGCTCTTCCCTCTGCCTTTGCTGCTGTCCTCTTCAAAGTCCCGTTCTTCAACTTCCCTGCTGAAAAGGGGCTAGCCAATTGGCGCGCTGAGACCATCAGTGTGCGAAAGGTCCAAACGTTTTATGCTCTATTTTCTCGTTTTGCTGTAAATTGTTATGTAAATTGTCGAAATAAACATTCCAATACTTTTCTGAGTCTACAGAAAACAAATTCTGAGAAAGTGTAGAGGTTGGAAACTCTGTCATAAATGAGCAAAAAACTACTAGTTTTCGAAAACGACTATATTTAGGATCTGTATTCTCCTCGATCCTGAAATTGGGTATCAAGTTCTGTAAGCCAGCAGAAAACTAAAGAAATCTGCGACATTGAATGAAAAAATGCGCCGCTTAGAGTAAAAAAGCGTTACATATATATACATGTATATATATGGGACATCTTTTGCCAGGTTCCGCACTTTTGTCGCTCGACCTCTCAGATTTTTTTTCCTTTTTTTGCCTGCTTGTAGCACTTGATATCGGATTTTGGAATCAAAAGGGTTTACCTTATAAAGTGCACTGGCGGCAAAGTTAGGCCGTCTTAAATTGCGAATAAAGGCGCAATTTACCTTCATTTACCTTTGACATGGTCACCTTCAAGAAACTGTGGTCTCCTCCTCTTTGTAACGAATTTTTCTTGTTTACACTTTGCCTGAAAGCCTGCCTTCTTTTAGATCAGGAAAACTGTGAAACGCTTACATTAGCAAATTTTAATTTAAATTAAAATAGAAGCAGAAATTTAAAACGCGTTTTCTCAAGAAGCGATACTTTAAATTGTTTAAAGACATAGTTTTTGCATAAAATATAAAAATTGCACAGCGATATCTTTTCGGCTTCAAGAGTTAAGGCGCGATTAGTGACAACATAGTGGAAAAAACTCCCAACTGAAGCAGCATATTGGCGCTACCGCAATTAATAAAATCTCTGTCTCAACTAAAGTTTATTAATTTTAATAATATATTTAACCTTTATGAAACCCTTCAGCCCTACTACTTTAGGAACGGATAATTATTTAAAATCTATTTACTTTTAGACAGCTTTACAAAGTTTTTTCAAAAAAATGACTATTATAATTACTTTCCAGTTTGTATCGCATTGCTTGCTTATTGAATTCTTCTAACCCAATTATTTCACATTCAGTACTATTTTTTTTATTGCTAGTATTGTTTTGTTGTCACTTACTTAGCCGTACATTAATTTGAGACATGGAGGTATAGTGAAAAGACTAGTAGCGATGGCCGACATGAAAAAGACACTTTCAGCCTAAATCCAACCCAAAATAACCTTTACAAATGGGCTCCAAACTAACGGAAGGAGTTAGTAATGATTGTAGTGTTTTCACGAGGATATGAAAAGTAAGAAGCACTTCCAGCACCGCGTTTTTGAGTAAATTCATCATTCAAACGTATCAAAAATTTTACCACATTCTATTACAAAGCGTTGAGAACAAAAATAGCAAAACAATACTCGCAATAAAAAAAACAATATTTATTGGGAAACATTTGGGTCAGAAGAATTCAATAAGCAAGCAATGCGTAAAACTGACGAAAGTTTGTTTTAAAGAACAAAAAGTACAGGTTTTCAACTTTGACCATGTGAAAGGTAAATTGCTTTCTTTATCACTTTAGAACGGTCTAACTTTGCCGCAAATGGCAAAGAAGGAAAAAAATTTGGGCAGCTGAGTGACAAGACAAAAGTGCGAGACCTAACATGGAATGTTTCATATGTATGTGTATATATATAGCCACTGTATGGCTTTCATAAGCAGTTGAAGGAAGTTTCGCCGCTGTAAGGTAAGTTTGACTGCCAAAAATGTAGATTTTTTTCAGTTTCACATTTTTTTATATTTTATGGCTCGTAATTCTAACCAGCAAAATGAGAGAAAATTCTCGGGTGTTAACCCGAAAAAGTGTGCGGCCTGAAGGAGAGTGACTTGAATATATCAGAGCTAAAAGTTTTTTTCCTTGGCATTAATTTAAAATAAGCAGAAAGTAGACAAACGTGGTATGTTAAACGTGAATTTGTTTCAACTAAGTTAATTATCGTGGGTTTGAAATACATTAATTGCACCGCGTGCTGCAATATTCGCAAGATGCCTCGCTAAAATTAGTGCTAGTTTTCGTATGTTTTTCGACCTATAAACAATGCCGAGGCAGCAAACAACCTTTAGAAAAGCAAAAGTAACTTCCATTACAAAGCGAATTTGAAGCTTTATATTAGTAAAGAGTGAACACTGCTTATTGCATCGTACTGCTTCAAAAAACGGTTTTGGGAGATACGTATGTGGCTAAAACACGATTTGGACAGTGAACCGTAAGCACGTTAGTGAGAAATGCATAAATAAGTTTGAAATTATCAAATATTAAACAAATAATCTGAGAAATGTAAAAATAGAGTAAGGTAAAAAAAGCATGTTGTGGAGTTTGCACGCTCAACTGCTCTTGGGGCTGATCAGCTATAGTTAATTACCAAACCTCTTCTTCTTCCATACCGCGTTTGCTAAAACTTTATTTGCATGATATTTTTTTAGTAATTGGTATCTTAATGTTAGATAGCAGATTAAAAGTTCTCCTGTTAACGATCAGCTTGATATATGTAAAAGATTTGAAATGTAGAATAATTGTGACCATTTCTATCCGCTAGGGAAAGATATTGAAAAGACTTTATTTTAGACTGCACTTTCTAGTTTAACGATGTCCTCAAAAAAATTGTGAGCAAAAATTTCAAGATGTAAAACTGAGTGTAAAAAAAAACATTTTTTGTTGTATTGTAGTGTTTTTCAATAAGACGTTGAAGCTTTACAATTACTGTTACTGCTTGCTTAATGAGATTTTTGTCGTACTTTTTTGTCGATGTTTGCACGGGGCAACGTGTCATGATTCTTGTAGCAAGTACAGCCAAACGGCTTTGCACCTGTTTGTTTGCGAAAAAGTGGTCGACTTGTTCGCATCACTGCATTTCAAAATCTTTTTTTTTTTAAAAGACATTTTTAAGGAATTATTTGATATTTTAGAGGTGAGGGATGGACGTTTGATGATGCTAAAAAATGGAAGTTCTCTGGCAAAACTATCATTCGTTCAGGCTCACTTAGTACCCTCTCTTGTCAGAACACTGTAATTTGTAGCTTTACCTGTACTTCCGTTGAAGGTGAATATTACCAGTGATAGTGCACTTTAGATTGATTAACTTTCTAAATATTATTTCTTTTTAACAGCTTATTAGTTTGTTTGGATACATCAATCAAATGTTTTACAGAAGGGAACGAAACCTTCAATGGATTGGACTTTTTAGATTTCCTTGTAGAATTCCACTTACATGAGGTCACTGTGCAACAGAGTGGCGGATATTACATTCAAGTATTCACCTTACCTTTGGCGGATTCAGCTTTTTAAACCACCTCAGACTGAAATTTTAAATGCACATATTTGTTTTATTATTATAAATTTTAATAAAGGTGCTTTAGTAGGTAAAATATATTTCACCGACAAATTTTAAAACCATATACCAAGTAAACTTCTTCGTTTAAGATGTCTGCTTACAATTCCGAAAACATTGCAATGAATCTAATGGCTCTAAAAGAATCGCTACTATGGAACAAGGTTAGCCCTTTCTTCAACAAAATTTGGAGACAGGTTTTTAGTCTTTTTAAAAGTCAAATAAAGTATTTTTTAAAAGAAGAACGGTAATTAGTTACTGTGCTCTTAGAAATTGTTTTTATTTTTTTTTGCAGGTTATAATTTTTGGCAGAAATGGTGGTGTTCAAAGACTGGGATTGTCAAAATTAAATTTATATCAAATTATCACGTTATTGTCTGAACAGGAAGAGCAGGCAGACTTTGTATGGTTCGACGATGACATGATCACCACCGATGTGTTACAACGATTAAAAACTTTAAGCCGAATTGATACTGGTTAGTGGTTCACAAATTTTATTTCGGTGTTCAAAATAAGTTGCAGCAACTTCTGACGGAAAAATCTGGCTACTTCTGCTTCACAAATTTCAACTTTATATCACTTTTTATCACTTCGCATAGAAGTAATAATACTTACCGTTTTATTCTTTTAAATAATAAAAAATTCAGTCTAGGGCAGGAAAACAGTTTTAACTATATGGCTATTGCTAAATTCAGTCAGCAAAAGTACTCAATTGCAATTGCAGGCACTTTTTTATCATTATTACATTGCAGTAATAGCAGCATTTTTGTACGCGAATGTCCAGGACAATATCGACTTTATAGAGCAGTTAAACCAGCATAACGTTTCTTATGAAAAACTCCTAATTTTTTTGCCTTTGCTCAGTTTTGGATCTGGAAGTGCAGAAAAGCTTTTACTTAGCAAGAAATTACCGTATGATAAAATTGTGATTGTAAGTGCCAAACTTTGACATGCAAATCAAAAGAATTATTCATGAAAATCTGCACTTTTACTAATTGTCTATTATCTTTTATGCTTTAGATAACAGACAGAATAAATGATGAAGAAAGAACCACCAACGGTTGGATGGACAGTGGAACTGCTGAAAATGAGGTTAATCAAACGTGAAAATTTTTGAAATAAACATCATTGAATCTTAAAACAATGATTTGAATAACCAAAACAAATAAAAACGTTCAATTATATTCAAAAAGTAATCTGTGGAACCCTGAGACCTTCTTTCTAAAATATTTATTAAAAATTGTGTCAAAAAAAGTTTAGACTAAAATTTTTACCTTGAATCTTGAGAGAAAAAAAAACAGATTGAATGTTTTTTTCTGTTTGGTTATAGTTAAAGAACATTTATTTAGTTGTATATAAATTTTTTTGCGTTGAACTCTGAATAGTGCAGTTTGCAGCATAAATCAAGAACTAATTCAAACTAGTTTTTGAAAATTTTGTAGCTTTTTTAAACCTTCCTAGCAAGGCTTCTCCTTTGTGTAGTGTTTTAACGCGTAAAAAGCCTACTGCCACCTGATTGTTGCGGGAGGTTTTCAGAATTTCACTTGCAAAAACGGGTTGCTTTATTGGAAAACTTATCACGTTATATGGGGCCGCTGCTCGCCCTGAGGTCATGTTAACAGTCGTGCTGACTAAATTAGTGTCTTCAGAGCCACTGACAGAAGGCGGAGAGGGTCAGGGTGTCGTGTAACTGGAAAATATCATTAGTTGCGAGTAGGAAAAGAGGAAAGTCTGTACATTAAAGTAGTGGTTTAATCAGAATAAAGCATCTGGATGAGACAGATTCAAATATCTGATGTTTTTTAAGTTTTTGGATCAAATAAGTAGAGAGATTTGATTTAGACAGCAAAACTTAGTAGCAGTTTTATAGTAAAAATGTAGGATTACTAGTCAGTAAAATTTGAGATTTGACAAAGTTGCTTGTTAAAACTGTAAATATATAATCGTTGTTTTGAACAGTCTCGAATGAGAATCCCAAACTTTTTAATTCTGGCATAGCTTTGACAAAGTGCTCAATATTTATGGTTCTTTTAGAAATGCAAACACTTTTTTAAACAATTTTTACGCTTTAGTAAAAAAACCGTTTTGCACTACATTCAAAATGTTTCGTATCTGTCAGAGTAGCTTTTATTAAACTTGTGTACTGATCACACTTGGACATGGTTTGCTTGGCATTACTTTTAAGTCTCAAAAATTTTCTAGCTTCTCCGAAGTGAAGGAATGTGGTTGTATTTAAAACTGGTCAATGAAATCTATGGTGCTTTTGGGGAGTTGAGATGTGTCACTGCTCAAGAAGCAATTCACTTCTTTTACAATTCTATCCATAATGGTAAGTTAGTAAGCATAGAAGGTTTTTCGTAGCGAGAGTTGAAACTTTGTTCTGACTAACAAAAGTTTTAGGTCCATTTATAGATATCTGCATCAGCAGGCATGGGTTTCGTCTTCAGCCGTTTGTTGCTAAAATTGTTCAGAAGTCAGGGATGGAAGATTATTTGACAATTCAACTGACAAGAATTTGCAGTGGCTTTATTTCTCCAATTTGCAATTTTAAGTTTGTAAGTGAAGTCTTTTTTGTGACTGTTTCACATTGATTTTGAAAAATGTCGTTAGGTTTATTTTAAAGATCATTTAAGTTAGAGTTTTGAAATTGTTCTTATCGTTTTTGTCTTTCAGGTTGTAAGCGACTTACTGCATCATTCAGTTTCAAAGCGGGGAGTTTCTGTAGTGAACTGCGATCTAAATCCTGAGCTTTGTGATCATGCCAATCAGACAGAGTAGGTCGTAGAACAGCTTTGGTCAGAATGAAGGGTTTTCAGTTCATAATCTAATTGTTAAAGATATAATATGTAATTCCAGGGTTGTCATTATCATTGCTGGGGTTATGATTGCTATAGTTTTGATCGTGGCAGGGCTTTTTCTTTATCGGAAGTTGTAAGTACCTTAACAGCATCGGGATTTATGTTTATTCTTAACAATTGCTTTTGTTTTTACCGTAGAGAAATTAAAAAATTGGTACGCAAAGTGCAAATTGTTTGCAGAAAAATTGGTGAGTCCTCCCAAATGCCTTGGGCAGTACCATTTAGCGTCTTAAAAATTATGGATTTCGATATAGGAATTTCAGTAAGTCTTTTCAATGTTTTCTGACTACTTATGAATTTTGTGGCATATGTGAATCAATATGACTTTGTCTACAATTTGTATTATAAATTTCTTTTGTCATTTAAAAAAGAAAACGGCACATTTTCCTTATTTCAGGGATATTCGGTTCGTACCGCACAACCATCTAACAACAGCTTACAAGGAAAACTGAAGAACCTTGACAAGTCTCTTCGATTGGCTACTATCGGACAAATGTATGTCACTGTAAACACATATGCTTTGAAGGAAAGACTTGTCTTTGACCGAACAGATATAACGCTTCTTTGTCAGGTCATCACTTTTTTTTTAGAATATCTTTTGCAGGATAAAACGATAACAGACTGTACTTGTTTTGCCTGCTCAAATATTGAATGAAGTTCGTTTTTGTAATTCCAGATAAAAAATTTGGTTCATGATAATATCAATCCGTTTATCGGCGTTTGTGCTGAAAAAAATTCGGAGCTTTATGTAATGTGGAGGCACTGTTTTCGCAGTACTCTTGCTGACTTTATTTTTGAAAACGAAGTACAAGCTGAAAGCACTGGCCTAAGCAGATCTGCTCGTTTTGAAGATGATTTTAGAAGCTCTTTTGTCAGGGACATTATTAGAGTATGTGTTGGTAATAGAAGTAGATTGTCATAACTTGAATGGTTGACCATTACCAGTAGATGAAATTTTGTAGGGTCTTGATTATCTTCATTCTTCATCGGTCGGGTATCACGGATCATTAACGACGAATCATTGTCTGATCAATAACCACTGGATATTGAAACTATCTGGTTTTGGTCTGTTGAGATTGGTCTACAAATGGAAGAAAAATGGTACACTCGAAACAGTTGATCATTCTCCAATTATAAAGAATTCGGGTACTAACAATTTTCAAAACTTTTTAACAACAGGTACTGTAGGAAAACAAATAAATATTTCAATTTTGTTTTTTGTCTTGGTCAATGTGCAGAGTTCGTAAACAAGGTTGTAAATACTACTTTATTTTGAATAGACCAAATACGCTAAACAAGAAAGTTTCTTAGAGATATATTATTTTGCACCTGAATTATTGAAGTGGTTGAGAACGTCGAAAAGTTCAAGTTTACTTATCACCAATGTACAAGGTCAAGCTGCTGATATGTATGCATTTGGGATTATTCTCTATGAAATGCTCTTTCATAAACGTTTTGCTGTAATCAACGAACGTCATCGAGGTTTGAAGAAATTTTAGAGTTTTTTTTGAGAATTAGCTTTCTTGCTTTGTGACAATCAGGTTTCTGTAATATATCATATTTGGTGTCAAGTATTGGGTGTCTGTCTTAAAGTCTGTAAATCGTTGTAGACTTTTGTCAAGTAATAATTGTTTTTAATTATAAAGTTTGCATTATAGACAAGAACTGCGACAAGGAGATTAAATTTTTTTTAGAAGAGTACGAAGATATGGAAAATGGAATCTTTGATGAAACAGCTCAGACACTTATTCCCACCTACTTGAGCCTGCCAAGTGCTGAAAACATACATCCTAACCTTCTTGAGCTGGTTACCAAATGCTGCAGCAAAACACCGGAACTACGTCCTGACGCAATACTAACTCGAAAAATTACTGATGCTACATTAAAAAAGTGAAAGCTTTCTTTTTATTCTATAAAATTTTTATTGTTTTGCGAATTTGGGAATTTATTTCCTATAACATTTCATATTATTTGAGTATTAAAGCACCTTTTATGAATACTGATAAACGAACTGATTCTGTTGCGAATAGGCTGAAATTAGAGAAGTCTGCAAACATACAAAAAAAAGCCAGGAGACAGTAACCTCGGCAAAACTCGTTTAATTTCCTTTTTGCAATAAATTTATTGATTTCGTTTTTGTAGGACTGGAAGTCTGGTAGATCAGATGATTCGAAACTTGGAAGAGGTGCGCATACTGGTGTTATTTGTTCCATTTTTGTCTAATTTTATTTGTTAACAAAAATTTCTTTTAAACTCGAGTTCGTTGATTGTCACGGAAAAGTTGCTTAAGAAAATTCAAACTATCTTAGAAGACAAAGAAATTAGCGCTTGCTGCTTATTTTAAAAATTTTGGAGATAAGATCTTTGGTGATAAGCGTCTAAACCGTAGAGCTGTACTGATAATTGGAGTAATAAGTTAATTATCTAACAAAGTTGGAAGTTTTCTTTCAGTAGTTAAACAGTTGGCCTTTTCAATTTCAGTACACAAACAACCTTGAAGTGATGGTCGAGCAACGTACAAAACAACTAGAAGAAGAACAACAACATGCTGAACGATTGTTGCTTGAGCTGTTACCTAGGTACTGATATATTTATGGCATTACTTTTTTACTTTTTTTTACAAAGTACTTACATTTTTACCCTGAAAGAATGCTTTTAAAGACTTATTATGAATAAAGGAAATGTATTTTTATACTTGCTTCAAAACTACTTAAGGTCCGTAGCGATGGAATTGAGAGTGGGCCACAAAGTTTCGGCAAAAGTGTACAACTCAGTTACAATAATGTACTCTGATATTGTTGGTTTTACTTCACTGTGTAGCGAAAGTCTTCCAATGGAAGTTGTTCGCTTGTTAAACGGAATCTTTAGGAGATTTGACATGATAATCTCAAAAAATCATTGTTACAAAGTAAGCCTCCAAAAGATATTTAATTTATCCAATTTTTATTAAGCACCTTTTAATATTATAGGCCATACTGCTTTTCTAGGTGGAAACTATCGGCGACGCTTATATGGTATCAGCTGGAATTCCTGAAGAACAAGAACATCACGCATCTCAAATAGCAATGACAGCATTGGAAATGCGAGAGGTATGTCTTATCAAAATGTCATTAATTTCTTGCGATATGTTGAAAATTGTCTCGACACCTGCAGCTTATAATTGGGAGTCTTAACTTTACAAACGTCTTATTGTATCAATATAAAATTTTCATAGAAACATAAACCACAAGTTTTGCTCCGTTACCTTCTCTTAGATTATGTATTTTGTAAGCCCAATTTACATAACTCGTTTTTCGTAAAAAAAGCAAGAAACTTGAGTTTGCGTGCATTTCTGTTTCTGTTACGCTAAAGTTAACGCTACTTCACAATGCTTAAAATTTCAGAAATTTTTTAATAATGAGTATTTAAATAGTGAGAATGAACTTTGTTTTATTATTATAAAAATTAATTTTTGTAGTACTTTGTAAAATCAGTAGCCAAAGGCGACTTGGTGCATTTTTAGCAGCTTAAGAGAGTTTGATGGAAAAGTAAACAACGCGTACTATTTTAGAAATAGAAATCTTTTAAGTTGTATCTCGGCCTTTTTAACTTTCTATAAACACCTTGAGAACTTGTGACTTATAGACTTTAAGAGATAGTGTAAGATGGTGACAACATTACGTCGGTTGGGTTCAGTAAAGCTGAAATCTTTAAAAGCAATACAACTTTATTATTGGGGCATATGTTTAAACAGTATGTTTACTTGGCATTGACTTTTACACAACTTTTGTCTTTTTTCACTTACTTTTTAAAGCAGTTATCAGTTTTTCTGACCACAGTTTCAAAGTAAAATTTAGAATATGACGAGGTGTTTCAGGAAGCTCTAACTAACCTTAAAAATTTTTTTTCGTTCTTGGAGAAGGATTCTTCATTGTCGTGAATGTTCGCTTGTGAGTACTTCACAAGTATCGCCCTAGAAAAAAAGTGGAAACAAAAGACATTTTTTTTCAATGAAAAACTGATACTCTAGAAAATGACTCGAGTCTTTTCGTAGAAGCTCTTAATTTATCTAATGAAAATTTTCCGTCATATGGTTTTAATAGTTTCTATACTGTTTGAAGTAGCTTGTTGCTTTTGTTGAGAATTCTTGGCTCTTTTTCAGCTTCGTGGCTCTACCACGCTGACTTTAGATAGTACAGCAAATCAGTAGGTTTCACGTTTAAAACAATAATTGAATATTATATCCAGTTTTTTTTGACTTGCTAATAACGACAAGAGATACCTGTTCCCTTTTTATAGTACTCGGCTAAAATAACTCATTTGGGGATGGTTGAGCACAGGTGTACAGTAAGCAGAAAAAGAAGGTTTAATTTTCGAACATTCTTTCGAGTTAAGAAAAAATTAATTTTGCCTAATTATCTAACTTTTGATGTCTAAAGAGAAAAATGGTTTTGTTTCAAGATGGCCTATCAAAAAATGTAGAGGTTGGCAAGTGGTTTCTGATAAAAAGGAGCGAAAAGCCAAGAGAGAAATGCAGAAGCTTCTTCAGGGAATCTTGCACAGTGGGCCAGGGAAACAGGGAGACATAAGATGACAAATAACCGAAGTAGGCTTTGGTCATTTTGCTTGCTCTTTTCCCGTATTTTCATGTTCGGTCCAGGATTTCTTACGTATGACATAGAAAGCTGCTCGAATAGTGTACTGCGCAGTGCGCTTAGACGTTGGATGCTACGCTGAATACTCGTTTTGGTTTGATGTTTAGTAAATGCTCCTCTGTTTCTTTCAACTTGGAAAAAAGTGAAAATTGGTTTAGTTTTCCAACTTCTGGAGCATCAAAACAAAAGTGTCGCAACTACCAACAGCAAATTTAATTGCTGAGCTGTGCTGTTGCCAACTCCTCTAGTATGTTCCTAGGGAACCTAACTTCTATAGTTTCCTACTGTAGGCAATTGTAGTTGCCAACGCCTACAGAGCCAACCTTATTAAGAGGACTAGACGTAAAATGTACGATTGTTGGTTTCAGGATGTTTACACCAGAACTTTATATAACTCTTCATTGCTCAAATCCCTAGAGTATATTACAACGCGAAAAATAATTAAGGTATTTAGAATGACAATAGTATTAGTAAGACGCTTTCAACACAGGTCTTGCGCCTTAACTAATAGGGTACAATATGAAGGAGTTATATTGTAATGAACCAATTAACAAAACTAGACTAATAAAAGAAAAATAAACTTAAAACAAATAAGCAACTGCCAATGGGCACGATAGAATACAAGAGTTGAATTGTAGCCAAAGGCACTAGAAGGATAGACGAGAGCAGTAAAGCGCTGTTCCAAAACTTGGTTTGGTAAGAAAGAGTTGACTATTAAGGTTAGCTTCGCCTAAATACCTTTCAAGGTAGTAGCGACCTACTGTTTACCCTCCAAAAGCTTCCCTTCAGGGGTGGTTCAGTGGCAACTACAGTGCTTGGGGTGGCCTTCCGCATGCTGTCGCGACAAAAAGTGTCTTTCATTTAAGACGGTTTTACGGAGAATGGAGAGACTGACAAGTGGTATCTATTGAAGAAAGGCAAAAGGTTGAGGAGGGACGCGGGCAACATTTGTTCGAAAATTTTGCACAGTAGGTCGCCGAGAAAGAGAAGATGAAGGGAGAAGTAAATCTTTTTATTAATCCTTTCTCGATTTAATCATTATTTTATCAGCCATTTGTTAATTATACTCATGCTTATAGCCTTACTTTTTACCTTAACAGGTCAACTTCTGTATTATATTGTATTACAGCTGTATTACAGCATTCTGTATTATAGCTTCAAAAAATCTTTTCTACCAAATAACTATAAAAACCTGAAAGAAGTATCTTTCTATCTCTTATCATTTTTTTACTACTGGTGTTTTTCTCTGTTTATGAACTTTTTTGTCTTTTCTTTTGGTATAGAGATCTTCATCAGAAATTTGCATTTTCTGATAAAGAGTTTGAGGGTTGGCAGCAGTCTGCAGGCCTGCTCTTTGTGCAGTCTGTTTGTCTCTGCGGTAACAGAATGACTATAAGCACAGACAGAAAAAAGAAGGGCAGTGTTTGTAGAATGCGCTTCAGGTGCACAAAAAGGGGTTGTAGGAAAACGATTGAGTTTCATGTTGAAACTTTTTTTGAAAAAGGCTTTTTAAGCATAAAAGAAGTATTCCGCTTATGGTACTTTTTCGTACAGGTTCATAGGCCAGTGTACAATCAAATTGCTTTGAATATGCCCTGTGATACTGGCAGCACAGCAAGTTACGGCAAGTATTGTTACTACCCTCGCTGATTTCAAGTTCTTCAGTGATGTACGCGTTTCTAATTTTGAAACAAATTTTGTTAACTTAAGCGGTTGAAGTAAATCGTGGAAATGTACGAGACAGTTTTGATTCGGAGGAAAAATAACAGGAGAAGCTTATTTTGCAGCAGTGGCGTTTCGGATGCGTTGAGAATGAAACGAACAAGCGTTTCATTGTGCCAGTTAAGCATCAAGACGTTGACCATGCGACCCTTATTCAACAGTACATTTTCCTAAGCACTACTATTGTTTTGAACAAGTGGACAGTCAAAGTGGCATTAGAGAGCTGTCTGAAGGATATTAAAGCCTGACAGTAAACTACAAGTTGCAGTTTATCGGTTTTGCCACCGGCGCTTCTAACAACATTTGATAGCCAATTTTGAAGAATTTAGAGAAGCTCACAGAGAGCATTGTAATACTAAACGAACTCTTTTAGACAGCTTTCTTACACAGTTTATGTGGAAAAAGTTATTCAAGCAGGTCCGTCAAACCATCTTTTATTTCAAATTCCTAAAACGTATTTAGCAAGAGGTTTCAGCAAAGCTATAACCTTCAGATGTTCGCAGCAAAACAACATTGTTTCTCTTAAGCTTTTGCTATGCTTTAAATGTGCAGTAACCTTAAAATTTACACGAGCATTTAGTAAGTCAACTGAATCGGCTTATTTATTCCAGTGCCTTGTACTTTTCGAGCAAACCTTCTTGCCTTTCACGATGTCTAATGACTTATTTATGCATCAAACCCTTGTCTGGATTAACAGTGTACAGCAACTCGTATACATTTGGCTTTAAAGCAATTCAACTACAATTAAAACTAAACTTTTGTTCTGTGACGTATTACTTGTGGAGTTTCTTCTCATTAGTTATGGTGGCAGTCAAGATTGGAGAATTGATATTAGATGCACTAATCAAGCATGAGAGCGAAATAATAAGAAAAAATTGCGAAGTTTTTGATATAGCTGCAACAGTTTTTTTCCCCGTGATTTGCAAATAATAGAATGTAATATCTTAATCTACAGTTAAATCTTTAGACTGAAGATACCTTATTCTTCAGAAAAAAACAAGTTTTTATCACTTTAAAAAGCCTTATACTAATTTTGAGTCGAAGCAGAACTTATAAGATAGAAGTTCTCAGTTCAGTTTTAGTGTTACTTTGTTTGAGCTGATATTTAGCGGTGTTATAGTAAACCTTGATTAACAAGTGCCACAGACCAAGTCAAATCTAAAATGTATTTTTTTACTTTAGTTTTTGGATGGCTATGAAATTCCGCATCGCCGCGGTCAAAAACTGCATTGCCGCTGGGGTTTCAATTCTGGTTCTGTGTTTTCTGGCGTTGTTGGTCTTTCAGCGCCGCGATACTGCATATTTGGCGAGACGGTAAAATCGCTGTTACTTAAATTATAAACATGTTTATGTGCACACTTGAGCAAGAAACATAATTATTCTTTGCAATTATCATTTAACATGCCTGAGATACTTTCTTTGTGTTGTGATACTTTTAGTGACGACAGATTTGTGCAAGTAAGGTGCTATACTGTCTTATGTCAGCAAAAAGATTTACCAAACTGAAATTAAAAGGTATTTAAAGCTATACCACATATGAGTATTTACAGACACTACTGGCTTCGAAGATGGAAAACAAAGGAATACCTGACCGGATTCAAACCACTTTCCACACTTACAAGATCCTTACCAACGGAGAGAAGAAATTTCTTTTTTCCCCAAGAGGAAGCACTAGTATTGAGGTTAATTTATTATCAGGCAGGATTTATCTTAATAAGCAATACTTTCCAAACTGTATTTTTTAAAACCTAATTGTTTAAATTTTTGAAAATTTAGATGAGAAGAATATGCATTTTGTCCCTAAGAAAAACTCAAATTTATATTTGTCACGGCATTAAGTGTTTCAGACTTTCACGCAGTAACCAATAAGTTTGAAGATTAACTTTTTTTAGAATAACAATTGCTTTATTCGCATTAACAATGCCATAAGCAGGGGAAAAACATGTAATTTTAGAGTTTCCAACTGAATAATATGGAATCGTCTAATTCTTCTCGCAACTAGAGTTCTTTGAAATGTAATTTGTAGAGAACACAACGAAGTCAGTAAAAAGTTGTGCAGGAACGGAGTAACCGTGAGCAGGAAAAAAAACTTCTCCAGCGTTTTTGCCCTTTGTTAGCGGTCGTTCGCGCAGCGATAGTCTCTGCTAAGTAACACTTTCAGTGAAGAACCTTCTTGCGTCTGACGGTTCGAGCGTCGTGATGAACATAGGCTAAGGTCAGATTGAGGTCAGAGTGGGAATGGTGCAGGACAGACATATAGCCAGAGTTTTCAGTCATAAATTATACGTTTGAGTAGGTCATTTTACCAAAAGTTATCTTGGCAGGCTATCTTAGGTTTTGAATGGTGAGGCACAAAAAATCGTTTTTGAACAGTATGTAGAGAGGACATGACTACTGTTATGATCTACTGCTTCATTGTAAATGTCACTTTTGCGTAAAACAGACTCTTTTCTTGAAAAATTAATTTTTTCAAAGCGACATCATAAGAGTGTCGATTCAATTTCATTTTGAGTTGTAAGTGTACCTTTTATCGTAAAAACTAAATAATTATTGCGTTGAAAATAGGACTAGATGTCCGTCACAACCCAACTTTTTTACTGTTTGTGTTAACTGCGACGTGACAAGCTTGCAAATTTAGTGCAATTGGACGCCTAGTAAGTTCTGTGCTCAATCAGGTTTTAACGCTAATATACTCTCGCAAATAAACTGGCTTACCTCTTGCTATGGAAGAGAAAGGGAGCTAAAACAGTAAGATGAAAACTGAAAAAATGTTTTTTTGAAATCTTAACGTTACGGGCTAAAAATTTTATTTTAAAAATCTTTTACTGATGGCGACACTTACAAGTCAAGCAGTAATGGGTATTGAAACATGACACAATATCAAAATGGTAATACAATTATTGGTGTTTACATTTTTTTATATGAATTGATTGGTCATAAACTTTTATTATCTTTTTAAGCTTGACTACTAGAAGTGTGTTTAGGGCTTTGGAACACTGTTAACGTATTGGTTGGAAGGAGTGGATGACGGCAATTCTAATAACCTTTTAAAGAATGAAAAATAACAATTACTCCGTGGTATTTATCGAACTTTTTGCAGAAGTTTTTGACAGCAATTTCGAAAACAGGAAGTACGAAGAAATTGGACAGCAAAGAAGAATTGTTTAGCGATGAGAAATTTTGTGTAATTTTTAGTAGTTCTCTCAAAGCTTAGTAGTTTATGAAAATTTAGCTTGACCTATTTAAAAAAACACTAAAGACAATAGCACTTTTCTGATAAAGTACCGTCTAATGCAGCAGTTCTGAAAGTGTAGAACAATATGTTTATTTGTTGTAGTGTAGCTTAAAATACTACCACTTATTAGCCTGACTGTTTTGTAGTTAAAGTGAATGCAAGTGCTGGCTCAAGCTGTCGTCTTTTTTCTAATCATTAAGGCGCTACTCAACGTACTTTAGCCTTGCTATTGTTGAAAATCTAACGATGTTAAGGAAGAACTAGATAAAGACTGCAGTTCTTCTATCTGTTGATAACATTTAATAAAATTTACTGTAATAGCATAAGAATAAAATGAAAAAAATGACAATAAAGTGTATTTGAAATAAATAAAAAGTTTTAAAATTTTGAAAACAAAAATGCAATCTGTAGAATGCTTTAACTTTTTTGTAAACCAGTTGCTTTTTAGCTTGATTATTGGTCAGATAGTTGTACCAAACAGGTAACCTCAGAACGTTATAATCACGAATTTGTTGAGATTCTCAAGCGACATTTCATTGTTACAGTTGGATCTTACTAGGTAATCTAGGTGACTTATTCGTTGAAGTTCTGAGTGCATCTCGTAATATACTGCTTCAACGAAAAGTATGGAGGAAGGTTTAAATGCGAGAAGGGAAAAACTGGTCAGTCATAAATGCATAGTCTTGAAGTTTTTATACCTCAAGTTTACCAAAATAAAACCGGTTATCGCAATGCTTTATTCGTGTGTTAATAATCACTTTTCATTTTTACAGGTAAAAGTGTTTGCTACATGATCTCTTACGTGGGAAGAAAAAATTAGAAAAATCTTTTTTGTTTAAACTGCTATTTACGTTTTTTAATTTTTGGCAATTATAGAATTTCTGAATTCTCGACCTAGAAATATTATAAAGAGCAAAAATACATAAAAAATTACGATAACATATGCATCTAAAATCAGAGGAATTCTTACTACGGTAAAAAATTTAATTCGAAAATCAAATTTTGTACCCGTAGGCAGCTTATACTGTCATTATTTTAGTTAGTAAAAAACAAATTGGAGAGGGAATTTGTTTGAAAATCTTCGTTCTTCACTGTTAAATCAACTTTGTTCAGCAAAGCAAAAATATATATAAAATTTAAGCGCTTTTTTAAATAAATGCTTTTACCACAGCAAACGAATAGACGAGATAAAATAGCTAAGAAACTGCATTTCTGGCGCATTGCGTAAATATTTTCTACAGAACGTTCAGATCGCTGACAACGTTCAGAGACGGTCTACCCTTCTCCGGTGAACAACATGTTAACCCACCAAAAATTAGGTAAACACAGAAATAAATGAGAATGGGAAACCGATTAGGTCGGACAACTTTTTGGTTTAACTGGAGTGAAAATAGGATTAGTTTAACTGCTTGACCATAAAAAAAAGTGGAAAGATAAAAGTGGAAAAGTTCAAATCCACTGTAGATCTTTCTAAAGCAGAGGTTTAGAAAGAAACCAACATTAGCGACCAAATCTGATAAAATCTAACTCTCATTTTCTTCGGCTGAAATATAATTTATGTGAGGATAGTTTACCAACACTTCAACGTTTTAAGTTGTAAGCTACTCTATAGTACTTTCTGTTCTATCTTCAAGTAGCGTACAAACTTTTTGTACAACATGGTAAAGAAAAGAAACAGTTTGTTTTTATTGTTGGCGGTTCTGTCGCACCTTTTTTCTGTTCCCTTTAGTACTCTCAGAAACCCTAATGTTGATAAAGCCTGTCAGAGCAATGCTTTTGTGCTACACAAGATTAGTGAGTTCACGGCAGTTTATCTGGTCACATCTCAAACTTGTGTGACTTGATGTTAACAGCAAAAGCTCTCTTGATATAAAAAACAATTACTCTATACCACTAATGATGAAAAACAAAAGTATATAATTACATGAAAATGCGAGAAAACAATAGCATAGCTAACAGTATTAGAAAATGACGAGAAGTGGCAGCGATTTGCCACTGATATGGGAGTTGTTTATACAGATCCTAGCCAAGTCACCCCACCTGTAAAACCTATTGTGCTCCAGTTTTCTTTACCCACACCTGTAAAGCGTGTTTTAATTATACCAAAAGGCTTAGTTGTCAGTGCGCCAGAAGCGTTTCGCTTCTTTGGCATTGCTTTGTAATTTACGGTTTCCTAATAGAAAGTATACTGCGATCGTATTTCTCCCAACTCAAAAAAAATAAGTCTCCTAATTTGGAGAAAGTGTAAAATTTGTTATTCTGTTTAGTTTTTTCTCTATTTGCAATAATAATTAACAAAACTGATACAGTTTTGTATGTAGGTTTAGTGTTGAACCAACTGCGACCGTTAACAACTTAGTGCTAGAGCGTCTGGAGCGCTCTTTGCCGCACCAGCTTGCTGTTCCAATGCTTTATTTTAATTATCCATTTCCTCTACACTCATTACAGCGAAAATGCTATACTCTCGATTGTTTTTTTAACGTTCTAGATATCTAAAACCAAAATGTGTTATTAATTTTCCTGTAATAAAGTGAGTTCGGTGCAGATAAACTGAAGGTGCAACAGTCCGTCATCAGGTCACACTCATTTGAACGTTGTAAGAAGTAATAAAGTTATCCACAGCAGCACAGGTTTTTCAGTATATGCGGCTTATTAAAAACGTTAGAGTGTGTGACGCTGCATTTGAGTTTTAAGCAAAGGTTTAACAAAAAAAAAAAACGTTTCTACGACTAACAAGAAGCAAAAAAACAGGTTTAACAAAACAGTGTTAAGAAATATCCTTATGTAAAAGAGTCGCTGACGTAAAAAGCGTGATTTGTCGTGCTTGATACCCACAATGCGCAAACGTTGTAGACTTCGCAGATTGGATGCACTCGTAATATGTAGCAGTAAATCTTTAAAGATCCAAACTGAGCACAGGCTGCAAAATAAAAGACGAGCAATTGGCTAACCTCTAGAAGCACAAGTCCAAAACGAACAGCACAAATTTCATGCATTTTTTCTCTTTGACAAACCACTGTTAAATTTTTGCTTGAAGATGTTCAGGCTTTCCCAATCAGTACGGATTGATTTTTTATTGCAACAGCCAAACACGTAGTTCCTTACCAAATCACTGACGTTTAAAGCTTGCCTGCAAGTGGACACCATGTTTTTCTCAACCGTTTTTACAAGACATTCTTATTTTTGTGTTTTTGCTCTCCACAGACGTATCACGCAGATGTCATTTTGGCGACACCACCTGAAAAACCGTGATTTTACTCCGCTTTTTTTTTTAGATTACAACAAACACGCGGCAAATCTTCCAAGATACGACGCAACTATCTGTCAAGCGTTTAACTGAGATTAGTGAGAACACCAACACTGGGACACTCATAAGAGTACGATACGTCGCGAATCGTGAAACATTTGAAAGCGATGCAATTCTACCTAGGGAACAGTTTTCTTTTTTTTATTCTTTTTTTCTGTTGCATTATTTTCAAGCGCCGAAAAGTAACAAAATAGCTGCTCTTGAGATAAAAAATTTTTGGTTTTTAACCTGAAATACAGCAACACCAAAACTTAATGTTCCCAAGCACACTGTGCACTTTTGCGACATTTTGCGTACAAGCAGGATCTTGTTATTAAAACGAACAAATAAAAAAACAATTTATTTGTTTGGCCACTTTAATTAGCACACATCACATGTTTTCAAGCATTTGACATACATATGATTTTGGTACGCCAAATCTGAACAAAGATGTTTGTTTGATGCACAAGTTGGCAAATCGTCTCTACAAGTACCTAAAAAATCTTGCTTCAAATTAAAAAAAAAAA
>UXUI01000004.1:0-21095 GCA_900576705.1 Enterobius vermicularis | reverse complement strand
TTAAAAAAAAAAAAAAAAAAAAAAAAAAAAACTTACCGATTTTTGAATCAACCATAATAATTCTGCGGTAACCGTAGAAGTTATCTCAGCTACACTCTATACATCTGCAAAACAATGAACATCAAATATTTAATGCTAACTAACTGCCTTTTAGCACAACAAAATCAGTCGGTGATATTGTATAAAAGTTTTTACAGGAAACACAAAAAAGTTGTAGATGAAATGACTAACAACAGTCTGAAACGAATGATGAGTGGAAAAATTATAGAACCACAGCGACCATTAACATAGTCGAATTTATCAAAAAAAAAAACAGTCTGCTTTTGTACTGTCTAATCTAAAGAATTATGTATGTACGATAATCGCAGTAACGTTTTTAATATCTGAGCTTAAAGGAAAAACAACAAAAGTTTTGTTCGAACGCTGAACATTTGTCAAAATGCACTGCTGATACTCTTAGATCTATTTTGCTTATGGCTTTACGCAGCTGGAAAAACGACTATGTTCAATGAACTTACATATCTGAATTTGCACAGCTGCACTGTTTTGGAAATTGCAAAAAAAAAAAGAGGAAATCATTCTAAACCAAACTGTATTCCCTGTCTATTTTGTATTGCTATTTTGCTCTTTTGATGTAATCAATGCGAGTTTGGTCTTTTGCACTTTTGCCACGGCGAATTGTTTCGGTGCGGCAAAAAGTAGGCGTTAATGATGTGAAAATTTAAAATTCTTGTTTTTCAAAAGCTTCTTAACCATTGGGACCTCTTAACTGGTGGAATTTCTAAAGTTTGTAATCCCCAAGCTTAACAAGAAATTCTTCTTTTTGATTTTCTTAGGTCAACTTGTTATTGCTATTCGACTGTTGATGTCATATGAAACTAATCACAAAAGCAGGAGCTTTAGCTGTTTGGTAACATTGTATTAATAACCTTTATCCTTGGAAACACTTATAAACTGTTGTTGCTCAGACAGGATAACTATTTTTGCAGACATTCTTGCCAATTGGCATATCAGGCTTTTAACGGCATATAGCATCCTTGCCTGTTAAGTATAGCACAGCCAGCAGAGAAATAAGCGCCAAGCAAATATGGACATAAAACGACTAATAATGCAATAGAAGCCGAAAACTGCATCGAACATTTGAATTACACAACTGCCTTCGCGTCCTCTCTTTGCTTTTGTCAAGTTGTGAATTTGGAAACCCCGTTACGAGTATTATGGTGAAAGGAACGAGCGAAGTTCAAAATGACAACAAAGGAAGATGGTGCTATTGCAAAAGTAGCAAATGAGATATATATAAGAAAAAACAAATAAATAAATAATAAAATAAAATAAAACAGAAATATCAAATTGAAGCAATTCAAATGAAACTTATTGGCAAATGCCAGAAAATTTCGAATCTGACAATGTCAGAAGCAGATCCAAAAGATTTGAAATATCTGCATTTATTGATGCTATTATTTTCGTTTTTTTCACTCTCCGATTTTGGTTGCAAACAGAGAACTTCAGGGAAAAGACTAAAGCAAATGAAGGGCCTCTTTAAAAAAAAAAAAAAGTGAAAAATTGAAATTTATTGTGTTTTTTTTTAGAAATAAAGAGGAAATATTAATTTGCTTGTTCTCAACAAAATAAAACCTGTATTTAAATCTAAACATATAAACCTAAAATGTATTTTGTAATTTTATACACCTTTCTCAGCACACCAATCAGTTATTACATTCCACCTTCAAAAAAAAAAAAAAAAGAACGGAAAACACTACGTATATCACCGAATATCAATGTCGTATGTATACGCTTCTATTTATTTATTTATTTATCTATTTATTTATTTATTTACTTATTTACTTATTTTTTATTTATATTTATATTTATATTTATATTTTTGTTCGATTTACATATATATACACGAATTTACATATTTGTATATTTATATAATTTTATATTTATATAGTTAGTGATCTGTACAATTTATAGGCTTGGTAATCTTTTAATCAGCAGCATAAAAATTACTCAGTTGCCAACGGAAATGTGGACGAGACAGAAGAAAATACTGAAAATTTTTGAGTGAAGAGCTAGTCATTTTTGCAAAATGATTCATATTTTCTGAACTAAAGATATAAAGCACTTTTTAAATGGTATATACTCGATCGGTTATTATATTTCGTCTCAAAGTCATCGATGAAACATAACCTGCCTAGATGCACCTGCCATTATCATGCATTTGCAACTAATTAAACATGTACTAAAGAAATCTGTTACACTTGTGTGAAAATTTTTCGACTATACCTTAGCGTTCTCACGAAGTTGTTTATTAATGTGAAATTTTAAGAAATTTGGGGTTTTGAGTATAGCAGCTTATATTGTTTCCTATCTTCCGTATTAGTCCTAGAAGACTACCAGAAGATTTTTCAAAAATTTTAAATAAAGTAGAAAATGCAAGACAAAGGTGAAGAGTCTCCTAAACGATTTAAAGACTTCTTTAGAGGTAAACTTTACATTCTTACCTAGATTTTAGTTCTTGCTTCACAGAGCAGAAGATTGGCACAAATTGTGAATTCACAACGCCTAGAAAATGTAGGAATCAAGGGTAACAGTAACTCTGCTGTAAAAAAATTCAAGCTTTAGAAGCTTTATAGTTAGGGTAAGTGAGTTGATTGCTGAAAAGAAGTTTAGAAAAGGTGTATTATTATCGTTGTTACTTTATTCTAGTCAGTTCTACGCGTCGATGTGAGTAATAAGGAGATGTAGTTTAAGGAAAAAGATGTATAGAGAACAGTTATCACTGAGGCAGTGATCAAATCTGAAATTTGGTTTGAACAACTGCAGGCGAAGTTTTTAGTTGTTACGCTATTGAGTCGTTAGCACTTCGGCATGTCAGTAGATCGTTAGCCAATTACACAGTCAGCTTGACAGAAATAAAAGCATGGTGAAACTGTTTTGCGAACACCTCTGGTAACTTGCTGACCACTAAAAAAATTTACTCAAAATCTAAAGTCTGAATTGATAACACTATTGCACTTTTGCTGTTCAAAATATTATAGCTTGAGAGAGATAATAACAAGAGCAAGTATGAACAGAATTATAAGAAAATTTTTTTAAATGAGTTTTCTGCAAATATGCAAATCAGACAGTTTAAACTTCATGTTTTGCAGCGCTCCGATCAACTTCGGCTTGTCTGTCTGGCAGCTTCAATTGAACCCCTATCAATAGACGCTTTCATTTAATTACTTACTTATTTCTCAGCCATCTAACGTCCGTTTCTCACTTCACTCACAGTAAACTTCCACTTAGCCATCTACTTAATTCTCTAGCTGATAGAACATAATTCATCTATAATCTGACATATCATTAAACACAGTTCGTTTAACAGATCCAGCGACGCTTTTTTAACAGCACCGAAAAACTTCAGCAACTTCACAGATAAAACCGCCTATTTGATTGTTCCCTAAATACTCAATCAAACTATACTGAAAATACAAAAAATGCTTCTTCACACCTAACACTTATTAAGGCAAAAATCTTTATTCTAATGATACTTCGTTTTATTATATTCTTTTAAATAAAATTAATTAGCTCAAGTTAGCATGAATAAGAGTTTTTCTAAATAACTTTTTTTGCTCAGTAACAGTCTTAAATCAAAGAGAAATATGCTCTTTAACAACTATTGACATGTCTGAAGCTTCACTGACTTGATAGTTTTTGTCATCTAGATACAGGTGCAGAAGAACACTTTGAAAAGCAAAATAATCCCATAGCAGATTATTTCACTGCAGTGATTAAAACAGAAATATTTAATATAAACGATCAAAAAATAATTTATCAAGAACATCTCACAGGCTAATCAAAGTGAAAAAACAGTTTAACTGATAGCCTGTAATAATCCGCCGTTTCGAGAAATTAAACAAGCATAAATCTACTAAAACACATTATATGTATAAATATATATTTATATACATTTATTTTTTTATTTATATATATTTTTTCGCATACCTATCAGTTACTTATTTTTATTCTGTTTATTTATTTATATTTTTTATTTTACTTATTTACCTGCTTTTTCTCTCATTTATTTACTTATTTTTCAAAAATTTCTGAAATAGCAACTTGTTATAATACAGTAAATGCAGTATAAGGTATAAGTGTAGTATATCAAATGAAAAAATGCTCGAATAAAGTGAATTAGTATACATATACATATGTATATAAATTATTTTATCCAAAAATTTTTGTCACATATTGAAATATTATATGCTTATAATTTCTTTGCTTAAGAAACAAGCGTAATATTTATCGATTTAATATTAATGAAATAAATGAAAAAAAATGTCAGAGCAGAACTTTGTCAAAAAGAAACAATTTTTGGAGAGGAGCATTCTGTATAAATACACTTGGAAGGAAACTATGCGAGTGAAGCTGATCGATGACAAGTAGGACCAGAAAATATATCTGAAAGAAAGTCTTTCTAGAGTTTGATTTGCTAAGCGTTGGTTGCTCAAGCTTTTGCTCAAGCAGCTCTTCTCCTGTAGCCGTAATAGAAAACCAAAAACTTTAGAGACTTCAAATTTTGAATCACTCAGTAACAATGTTGTTTTATAACAGATCAGCAGCTTGCATTGAAGCATTCTAAACAATAAAAAGATTTTTTAGTCTGTATGCAGGATTCGTCAAACAAAGGAAGGTAAGTAAAAAAGCCGTTAAAAATTATTGAATATTCTGAGTTTCGTAGCTGTGATGTCGCGGGAGACAACCAACCAATTAAGGCAAACAACAAAGGTTAAATCATTTAATTCGCTATTTTCCTTCTCTTTATCTCAGGAACTGATTGAGTCGTATAAGTGACAAAAGGTTGAGTGTGCTGTAAATGTAGAAAGAGAGGGGGTAAAGGAAAAAATATAGCGACACTGGGACAAAGTTGCTTTTCAAAGGCCTAACCTAAAAGGATCAATGAACATGCGCAAGAAAATTTTAATGTAGCTCAAATACAGAGCAGTGGAGAAAGACAAGTCTTATTTGTGAGCACGATATTCCCAGTAGACCTGATCTACGGCTGTTGTTCTGGTGTTAAAAGTCCTGCTTGATTGTTTCAGCTACCGTCAGACATAGCTCTAACATAATTTTTAAAATCAGCAGCCGCTTCATTGTCACCTTTTAAAGCAACTTTTATGGTCTCACAAAAACTAAAAAAAAATTGTATATATTTTTTTAATTACATAATAATAAACTTTGGCAACAATTATTGAAAAAATTTCTATATTGTAAACAAAATTTGATTGATATATTAGCAATGATTGTTTCAGCATTCATCTATTATCATCTTTTCATTCATTTATTTTACTCTTCCAAAAATTTTGGCAGGAAAAAGTATCCTCAAATCTGCATTTTTAGATTTAAAAGCAACTGATCACAAAGCAATTGAGTAGTGATCATGTCAGTGATTTACCTTATTCTTGATTTCTGTTAAACATCGATTAGCAGAACTGCCATTTAACTGAGAAGCAACGAATAGCTTTGAAAAAAATTAAGTTTTTTACTAGAGTAGTGGTTTTTAAGCGAATAAGATACCAGAGACATCCATGAGGTTTCGTTTAAAGTTTAGCAAAAGTTTGTCTTCAAAAAGCCTTTATTCCAGAATCTCTTTTCGTCGGCAAGAGTTGCTGGAGCAAAATGCTGCTTTGTTTGTGCTAAACAAATAACCCCGTTTTTTTTTGTGTATTGGTGCCGCATGTATTAGAGGAAGCCAGCAACAACGACAAACCCAAAACTGCTTTGAGGAACTGCCAATTTTTATCCACTGGATTTATCGAGACAGAAATCAATAGTCAGAAGACAAACAACTAAATTTTCCTCTTGTCCTTAAAATTTCAAGTTTGTTTAATTAATTGCGAACAAATTTCAGATATTTTTTCTATTTTTTTCGTTATATACTTAATCTGTTCTCAAAGGAAAGACTTGTAGTAGTTACACGCAAATTTCTGAAATAATAAGCGAGCAATTATCAATCGTAAAAAGGTTGTTTTTTTATTTGCAATAAATAAGGTGCATATTAAAAAAAACGCAGAAATGTAGAAAAGTATAATACGACGGATTTACCCCTAGCTGCAATGGAATTTTTTCTTAAACCCAAATAAAACCCAAAGTAAAAGATGCTTGAAGTTGGTGCAGCAGGCTGGTTGCAAAAGCTCAAAGAATTTCCTTCAGCACATTCCAAGTATCCGTAAAGCTGATGGCTTTTCTTATTTTGGAACGTCACGACAAGCGTAGAGATTTCAAGTAACACCGGCAATATTTAAAATAATCGAATTAACTTAACCTTCGCAGTCTTTGAGCGCGTGTTAATAGATTGGAAGCCTTAATGCAATTTTTTGGTCTTAAGTTTCTTTTCTTTCTCCAAAATTTCAAACTAATACTTTAAGATCTTGTTTAAGTATATCAGAAACACTGTTGTCTGCAATATAATGTGTCTCTTACGAATGCTCATAAAAATGTTTTATTATTGAGACAACACAATTTTCTTTCTCCTACACTTTACGCTAGCCGCACTCATTTTTCAGTCTCAGCAATTTTATTCCCTGCCACTCATAGAAATTTTAAGCTGCTATGCTTAGTTACTAATGCTCGCAAACGAGGAAGAAACACTAAGATAAATGGCTAAGGTGACAAAACAGGCATTTTTCTTGTTTCGTAAAAGCGTCGACACAATGATGACATTGCATTAACGAGCAAATAACACTGTAATAATGTAAATCTACTAAAAAAAACATTGAAAAGCCAAAATATTTTTTTACATTTTTTATACACTTGATTATTTTTGCAAAACTTAAATAGTTAAAGAATAAAGCTTGAAAAAATTTAACTAAATATTTAAATTTTTTTTAGTTTCAAAGGTACCGCTTGCCAGAATTACTTGAGACAAGTTTCACTTCTACTAGACAAATTCATTATCAACTTTTAACAATATAAATTAATAAAAGCTATTGAGAATAACAGAATAAATCGTACTGCTACTCAGACAGTACTATGTCTGATCCGAAAAGGATAAAAGTTGGCTTCATTCTCCGTTTGCTAACAACCATTTTTTCTCGATGCAGAGTGGCTGAAAAGAACTAGAAAAAACTGAAGAAAAGCTGTGTGATGTAAACGTTGCTATTAAGCGGTTCGCATGAAGCAAAGGTAAGTGGATACCTAGCACTGCTTCCCAGAACGCTTCTAGAACCTTTAGCACATTTCAACATTAAAGCGCAGGCACCTTTCCGCATCTTGTTCATTTTTTTGCAATTTGGTTCCTACCCCATTTTCACTCTCATTATCCAAAAAAGTTCTTTGAAAAACTAACAAAAATAGGTTTTAAATCGCAGGAGTATCAAAAGACACTTGGCAAGTTTAAACTATTAAAAAAAGTGTATCGATTTGTCTGTTTTCTACCTTTAAAAATACTTTACTATTTTAAAGCGAAGATCACACTAAATAATGCTAATTTTGCAAATGTCTTCCATAAAAAATCCTCTGCATGAAATCAATAATCGTACAAAAATTCAGTAGGTCAAAAAGTTTTAGAATTAATACCATGCTTCAGTAAAAATTTTTACATACCAAAATAGTCAAAAAAGAATGTCGCTTGTGAATGACTATTTTAGTTTTTCTTCCGGTTGCAGCAAATAAAATTAGTGGTCTAACATGTCTTGTAAATTATAGATAGAAATTGACAGTATTTCGTTTCCACTGAAGAAGAGCCAAGCAAAAATGACGAATCGCACTTCAAAATAATTAATAGCATATCAGAAAGAAAAAGCGATATTGAAGTAGACATTGATAAAAAAGGTAAATAGTTGTCAAATGTAAGAAGCAAAACTCATTATTTGAAACTTTTTGTTCGTTGAAAAAGCCTATCAAAAAATGGTTTTTGTTCTGTAAAACTGTTAACTTGATAGAAAAAGCACATTCAAGACTGAAAACTGATAGTTTTAGAAGTGAAGTTGTGAAAGTTGTTTCAATGCAGGTGTATTGCAGGTGTATACCTCACAACCGAACTAGAAGATAATTTGTCACTGTTAGACTGCCAGTGGTTCAAAACAGGCTGTATTAGACCGAGTTCAGGAAAATGATAATTTTAGTTATAAGCTGCTCTGTGGCAGCAGAATCCTTCTAAATTTCTTCATTCACATAGCAAGTTAAGTTACTTTTGTTTACTTCCAACTACAGTGTCTTCTTTTAGTTCTTTAGAATCGTTTTTGAAACGTTCAACCAGTAAGTTTAGCAATAATTTTAAAGCCCAATTTTATAAAATTCGTATGTAGCAATTTTAAACCTAATTATTCCTTCTTAATTAAAGCAAAGCATTGAGTCAAAGTACGCCTGGTAAGCCGATAAAAATAACAAATTTCTTCTAGAAGAGAAACAAATCGCTAATTTGGTTATCAAGAAGGAGAACCGTTTCGGCTTAGGTTGTTTGTCGTAAGAGAACAATTGAATTTTAAAACTAACGAAACCGTGGAGTCGCACACACTTAACTTGGTATTTGTTTCTAAGACACTATCAGCTCTTTCTCTTCGAACCATACACTATTCTTCTAGTGAACGAAATATTACAATGATGAAACATATAGTAGAATTTTTAGTGTTCTAAGCTGCTGCCATCTAAGCGAGACTCAAGGTACGGCAGCAGTTCGTATTCAATGAGGAACAAAATGAAGATCCGCACGGTTGCAAAATAGCCATTATCGTATGCTCCATCATGAAGTTTCAAAAAATTGGCTAATAGAAAAAGAATCAATCAAATAACCGTCGATTTACGCAAATCGCAACAATTCCCATCCACTCATTTATTCTCCCTCGTAGCTTTGTAGCTTTTCAACTGTTATTGGGGAACACAAGAAAAAAAAGATTTTTTACATCATCGACGCATTACCAAAGCTACAACTTGCATCACATGGCATTTTTCTAAAAATACCAGAAAAAAAAACATGCTTTATTTCATGAATTATTCATCAAAATGATTAGAGGGAAAGAACTTGAGATGTTTTAAGCAGAATTTCAAAAGTCAAAGTGAAATTTTGTCTTTACGGTAACAATGAAAACTAAAAAAAGGAAGTTGTTAAAAGCCATCAAAATTTTTGATATGTTTGGTGTCATGACTCTTTTTTTTTCAATTTGAATTATTATATATCAAATTAATGTGATAGGAAACTATAATACATGAGACATTTTTGCCTGTAATAATCAATAGCAATATAAAACCAAAAAGACAGCATTGAAAATTCCTTCTTCATTTTATAAATAGTTATATTTTGAAGATCTCAAATTTTGCTAACCTATGTCAACACCATTATCAAGTCGTATTGCAACTTGGAAAAAAAGAAGAAACAAAAATGGCTTATAATTCTAAAAGAAACAAAATAGACTTTTAAGTTGCTCATAAGCTATGACAACAAAAAAAAGATTCTAGCAACAGGAAGTATAAGCCCTATAATGCTAAGAAATTGGCAAGAAATAAATTTTTATTTTCTGATTGAAGTAAAATAGTTAAAAGATCAGCGTTGAGATACTAATTAACATAGCAGAAAAAAAGAAGCAGAAAAATAACAACAAAAGAAAAAAAAAACGAAGAATGAAGAAAAAAAGAAGAAATGATAGTAATGCCGTCTAAATGATGTGTAATGCTTCCATCACATCCAAAAGGCAAATACGGCAGCAGCCATGCAGTATTTGGCATGGCCAAGCCAAACAAATTCTGCCAGTTTTTGCTTTTTTGAGTGTCGCAAGCCTTGTTTTCAGCCATATTTAATATACATATCGATCTGGAGACCTCGTTTGCTTTCATAGTAGATTTCTCCCGTTTTTACACAGTGCTGCTTAATCAGTGAAAAAAAAATAGAAAAATGTAATCTCGACGTCTTTCTGCTTTTTTAGTACCACATATCAACTCTTGATTCCTCGTCACATTAAACGTTTGTACATATGCCGCCAAGCATAAATACTTTGGCAGAAAAGAAAATCTTTGCTGCAATTTCAATTGTTTATGGGAACTTCCAAGGAATTACAGCTTGGTACATAAGCTTGTGAAAAGACTGCTCTGCTACAAATAGCACATAGAGTTAAGCAGCTCAAAGAACTGATGCGTGGATGCTGTCGGACATAACTGATCATTAAACCATAACTGTCCAAAAAAGAACACGAGAAATTGAGATCGGTTTTGGGAAAAAAAAAAGAGCAAAAAAAAAAACAATAAAAAGAGGAAATGATTCGATGAAAACGTAGCTGCACCTATTTCCTAAAGAACGGATAGATTGGCACGAAAGTGAAGCATGAGGTTCATAACAAATCAGCATGATATCAACATTTAGAGCACATGTTTCGGGTAACAAGCCATTTGCCAACTGCTGAACGCGATTATGCTTAACGATTTGGCCAATTTTTTTACACAACCCACAATTTCATTGTTTACCCAAAAAGCAATAATGATTCATTTTGCAATTTAATTTTCGCTAGAATCTTTTTCTTTTGTTTTGAGCTTACTGCTTACTTCATCGTTTTTCAATACTAGTTACAGCGTTTCATTCCAAGAGTTTTTGGTCAAAATCGACTATGTGAGCATTATCAGCAGCAAAATAAAAAATAAAAAAAATAAAAAAAAAATAAAAGAAGCTAAACAGTATATATCCTTTTATTCATTCTCTCCAATATCATTTACTGGCGACATCTGCGAATGCAAAAAATTTGTGGAATTAAATCTAATATGGCCTAATGAGTTCTTCTTGACAACGCAAGAGAAAAGGACTTAAACCAATTGCTTTAACCGATAAGAAATAGTGTAAAGAGCCATCGATTAACGAACTATTTACTGGTTGAAAAGATTGCCATACCTCTTCAAATTTTGACGCAATTATCTATGTGTCCAAATACTCGCTTGTTTATGAACCCATAAGTTTATAAAAGATTAATAATTTTTTGTTAACAAATAAGGAATGTGAAACGATTTCTAGCTTAATAGTCGCAGCACAATCTAACTAATATTTCGTTTTTCTGCAGCAGCAGCAGCAGCAGCAGCAATACAACTGGCTGCTGATAGCATTTTATCAACAAGTAACTTAATGCGCATAAATACTGACTTAGTTCTTTACGAATGCCAGCGATACCAGTCTAAAACTTATTTAGAGCAAAAAAAAGTTTGAAAAAAGAAAAGAAAACAAAATTTTGTCCAAAGTCCTTTTCTGAGTGTTACTGTACAGTATTAGTGTTCCTCTATCAAGAAAAATTGTAAAATTTTAAGAAATCTTAATCGAATATCATTAATAAAATTTAAAAAGTGTTTTTAAACTTATTAATTAACAAAATCAACCTTATTAATGAAAATTTTAAATAAAGCGTAGCACTTCACGAAATGCTAAAATTATGTCCTTTTTTGTTGGCAAAAAAAAAAAAACAGGAAACATCACATAAATTCTTCGTATGTATTTCAGCAGTAACGACGACAATAATGTGAATATAACGAGGAACAAATTTACAGAAGAAATTTCATTGGTTTTTCCTATAAGAGTAGAGAAGATGTATCACCTATATAAATTATTAAGCTGTTATCGGCTTTGAACTTAAAAAGAAAGATTTTTTTATGAAGAAGCTATAAATTGTTTCAGAAATAGTTTTGATCAAACCAAATTTTATTTTAGAAAGTTTATAAACGTTTCTAAGTAAGCAGTATCAATTATAATTTTATTGTCAAACTAAGTTTGTGAAGTTTATAGAATTTATAAGCTGTACGGAGCGTTTAAAATTTATTGTACAAACCAAAAGTACCAACTGCAGCACAAAAAAAACACCATATATCTTTTATGCACTGATTAGATATAACTATAAGCTATCAAACTTTATGATTTTCAACATATCACTTATAAGAACATTAATTTTTATGATATTCTTCTGACCCTTCTTTCACAACTACTTTCTAAGACTTGATTTGTCAATAAACAATGATAATTTTTAGCAGTTTGTAGTTTGCAGCAAATTTGAAAAGAGAAATTAATAAAAGGTAAGAGGAATACGAAACAAAACTAAATGCCGGCATTCAATGCCAGTTCCCATAACACAAGTGTTTAGGTAAAATTTTTCGATCTTTCAGATAATTGTATAGAAACTTAGTAATTCTTCAAGCAACTAGTTAATGCATTTGGATGAAACTATACTTTAAACTCCTCAGCAGCGTTCAAAAACATCCAGAAGATAATATAAATATCATAAATCAGAATATAAGCCATATCGACGTTATGTGACACTGCAATGAGGAAGTAAATGGTTTATTATTATATTTTGAGCAAAACACAATTTTACTCTTAGCATTGTGCTTAATATTTTGTGTCTATCAATCGTTTACATAATACTTCTTTACCAGTTGCGAACTGATGCCTCAATACTGATCAGTGCGCAAAATGTCAAACAGGTGACTGTTCTAGCACAAATTTTTTTATACTTATTCTTTTCAAGTACAAATTCTCATTAGAAAATTACTACTATTACAACTGACTGACATGTTCGTCTAACAAATCTGTGAAACTATAATTTGTATAATATTGCATATTTCACTACGTACTGTGAAATACTATTCCTGGCTGTTAATATAAGCTCAAAATTGCAAATTCACAAAGTTTTATTCTGTATTTGTTTTATTTAGTAAGAATGACAAGTAGCAAAAATGAAACGGTACTGAAGCAGTAAATACTGTGAGTAAGATTAGCTTAATCACACCAAATAAGGGTGTTCAACATATGATGTCACTCTTCCCAATATTCTGCCAAAACAGTTTTAATAACAACATTTTTCCAGTCGATTATATTATCGAACCATTGCTATTTTGCTAGCTACACTAAAATATTTATCATTCTTTCTGTATTACCAACTTTCACCGCTTACTAACCTAATTCGATCATCTTCTTCTGTGATCCTTACCAAAGCAACTGTTTGAATTCAGTAAGTCAGCAAAAGTTCCCTTGTTTTCCTCCTTTTTTATAAGGTAGCTAAAGCAAACCTAAATAATTTGGTTGCTTTGCCATCAAAAATTATTTAACAATTCGTCATCGTATTATTGGCAAAAAAATCTGGAGGACAAAACAGCACAACAATAGATGTAATTTAAAATGTGTTGTAAACATAATAGTTATTATTCGCGGCATAAGAGAGATATTCTCTGAATGACGTGCTACAGATAGCGTGCAGGTCATTAACACCTATAGTTGAACTACTTTTACTTACATAAAACTTTTAAGATTTTGTCGCTTGTCGTCTTTGAAAATAAATGCCAGTAAACTATTACTTTAAATGCTAGACCACATTTATTGATATTGTTACCTTAGCAGTCTCCTTAAAGCAAATTAAATACCATAGAAAAGTAGAAGGTAGTTGGCGTTTGATATGAGCCCGCTAAAAGGGGTAGGCTGTCAAAAATAGCCAAGATACGTGACGCATGTTTCACATCAATGCTGTATAGTCTAGTTATTTACTGGTTATTCAACAGTGTAGTTTGATTATTCAGGATTAGCAGCTGATGCGGTTTCTAAAAGGTAATTCTGAATGATAATCCCTGTTTAATAGTACATAGCAAAAATATTTTTTGGAAGTACTGGTGTACAAAACGGCGCTACTAAACCTAAAAAACTGGGTTGATGAAACGTTTTTTATCTTGCACACTCTTTGCTTCCTACTATAAAAAATTTATTCGCACACATCTTAATTACCTTTTGTTATTTTCCCCACTACCACAGATCAAAATACAGTTTTGCTTTTTATTATATCACTACATAATGCTTGACGTCGTTCATTAATCCAAGAAGAAAGTAAAACTGAACTTATATTTTTCCTTGCACACACAGCGCTATGTCTTAATTTAAGAAGCCCTTAAAGTTTTTGGTAACGAAGGCCGAATATTGAGCTTGAAGTGTACGGTCTCTCAACGAAATAGGGCTATACATCATAATATGATAATCAGTGCTATATCTTCTAAAACAGCGGAAATTTCCGACAATCAAAACAAAATAAAGGTTTTAGTGTTCTCATACCATCTCTATTTCTCGATTATCATAAATTGAGCAGAGTTTGAAAATAAATTTTCAACCTGTCCGATTACGAGGAAATAAAATCAAAATGCTGCTCACTGTTTTACCTGCCTTTCATGGTATAGTATATTAAATGACGGTAAGACCTTATGACAGAATGCTTAAATAGAAAAATTAATGCAATAGGCATTAAAAGGATACTTTAAAAAGTTATGAGTTTGATAAAACGCATATTCTGGTAAAAAAATATTATAATTTCTTGATAAAGCTTACTATACAAATTGCTACTGAAGCGTTCACTTAGCAAACACTTCATTTTTTTGTAACAGGCTATACGACTGTTTCTTCAGTCAGCTTATGCCAGTTAGGAAAGAACTTCAGTCAGAACAATATTTTAAAAAAAAAGGAAATTTGAGGCACTTCCTTGTAGCTACAGTGCTCTTACTTCCTTATCAGTTAATCCTTTTGAAAAATGGTTGGAGCATACGCGTCAGCATGAAAACTTCTCTAAATGAAATACCAAGTTTTTATTTGTAGTAAAGTCGAATACAAAGCAGAAGCTAGCTTTAAAGTTTGAATCCAATAAATTTGCGTCTGGTGAAAAAGTCAGACTTTACTGCACTACGAATCGAAAGCAAATTTTACTATTATTACTCTTGAAAACTGTCACTTAGTACCACCTTCAAAGAGAAGAGAGCAGAAGACAGATGAATCAAGTGATTTTTTCAGTTTTGAAACTTTTACAGAAAAAGTAAGTTTTACTAAAAAAACTCCAATCAGTTGTCGTACAAAACCACGGCTGAAAAATTTCTGTTTGTAGCAACTCTGCGCAGTATAAGTTAGTAAGTAATGAATAAGTTGAGAAAAAAAAGAAAGAAACAAAAGTAAGGCATTAATTTGTATTATATTCTGAAATTACCACTGGCTTTTAAGATGAAGTTTCTGTTTACCGAATTACCACTTACAGTGCCAAGTACCTTACTGCCAGTGCAAGAAGATTTCTAGCAGCTTTCAACGCACTGCGTGAAAGAATGCGACAAAAAAGCTGAATTTTTAGAGCTTTGTTCCGGATAAATTACTGCTTCTCAGGCAGCTATTCCTCTTGGTTTCAAACCTATTTGTCAACAATGCAGATACTCTTACACCAACGGTACCAAAGTGCTTCCTAAGCAATGATGGTCATGGTTAAGCTTATACAAAATGCAATTTTTACGATGGTGTAGCATCTCTCTAAGTTTGCTCCTCTCCTGTAGCAACTACTTTTCCCGTGGCTAGTCAATGGAGCCAATATCCTTAAAAGATGCACTTTCTAAGAGAACTATTTCTATATGTGCATTTATTAATTCAAAAGTGTGTGCAGCACTGCAGAATAACTTCGAAGGAGAGATACCGTCCTAAATTAATAGCTAGTAGCAATGATCTTTTCTTGCTTCCAGAGCATTTCAGTAGAGTTCATTTTATTGGCAATTCCTATGAATTCTCTATCCCCTCGAAAAGTGCATCGAACTGTCGTCGCTCTATGTCACATTCTAACCTTTTGTTTTCCAGCTTTCTGCAAGCGTGTACTGTTTTGTTAAACTTCTACTACAGTGCACTCAGCAGATTACATTTGCAAGGATTTATGAAATACTAAAAGATTTGAAGTGCAGCATCCCTCTGTAAAAACCGGAATGGAATGACACGCAAATTTTGTGTAAATTAACCGACCATAGAAAAATACAGTGGTGAGTAAAATAGTGCCACCGAAATCTAAAACTCTCTTTTACTGCTGTTCCCTACTCCATCAGCCTTGTGAGGAAGCAAATTGTCTGGTTTTTTTCAGTCACATGGTCAGAGAAATAACTAGGCCGTTATTTTACAAAAAAAAAATTCCTGAAATAATTTCTCTTACGTTAATTACTTGAACAATTGGAAGTAAATATGAAATGAGCGAAACTGGCATAGTGAGGATTGCCAGAATTATATAGCAATATAAGTTTAAACAGAAATTTAAAAAACTGGAAGCAATACCAAAATTGAGCGTATACGCTTAGCTGTTACCGTCAAAGGTCAAAAACTTTTCCTATGAGCAAACCAATACACAAAAAAAGTTTATAAAGTTGTCAATAATATCGTTATTTATCATACATTTCTGCTTTATTATTTCTGTCATAAGGGACAAACAAGTTAAACAGACATCCAAAAAGAAACAATCACACAAATATGCTATAAGTTGTATTCTGTCTACGACTGTATATCGAGCTACTGCCTAGCTGTAACAGACTAATTTTTGCTTCCATTTTAACAGATCCTTTGAACTAATTATCTTTTTAAGTTCTACCCGTTTGAAGCCTATCGTTCTTTGGACACTGTTCTGCAAGCTGTCTCTGTTTGCCAAAACAACAATCACTTTCTTTGGCTGTAATCAATGCGTCTTGCATAAACATCCTAAAACCGCGATTGCAGTTGTCATTATGTGCTCACTTATTAATCGAGGAGGTTGTTGTATTTTTCTTTCCCTTTTTAGAGCAGAAGACAAAAAATTGGTTAACGGACGTTTATCCTCAACTATCATTCTATAGTTTTCTCCATTATCATTATGCCTTCCCAAAACAGATATTCCTCCAAATTAAAAAGTTCTTTTTTTTGATGAATAAAGAATACAACTTTTTGAATATAAACCACTAATTTCTCTTCCTTTCTTGCAGATACAACTTATCCATTAATTTGGCGCAATTGTAGTTAAACGTTTCCACCCTTTAAAAAACTTTTTGCCACCAACCTACGCCCATTTTTTAATTACGTGGTTGTCGTCTTCGCTAGATTTATTTGTAGCAGTTTCAGGCTTGCGTATATACTTCTAATTTTCTATTGGTTCAACATTAAAGTTTTGCTTTAATTCTTATGGCTTCCCAAAATGTTGCTCTCTCCTCGGCTCATGAATCAAGAATGGCGATCATGTTTCTTAACTGTATGCCGATTGGTTCAGTTTCACTGCAGACTATTTCGTTTACCGGAACTACTCCTGCTATTGTAGTGCTGATTATGAATTAACCGTCTTCATAAAGCAAATCTTTAAGCGAAAATGAGGGAAAAAACATCTATGCATGATGAGTAGTCTATTCAGGTCACTCTTTATAGCTGCCAGCTGTTTCAATGCAGTACACCCAATGAAAATACAGTACGAAATCATATTTGGAAAGAAGAATCTTGTTGCACGTGTTTAAAAGTGTACGTTTTGGGAAGCCTTAGCTAAAATTCTAGTTTCCTTATAGATTGAGTTAATAAGTTTCGTGGACACGACTAATCTTCATCTTTAAGTAGGCTTTTTGGGCAGGTCATGAAATGGTCAGAAAATGTAAGAACTATAGGTAGGAAAGTCTGGATTTGAAACTTCTGGATTCCCGCCGTTGCTGTTTGTTGTTAAAAATGCTTTAACGGTTGAAACACCACTGTAGCATACGCCGTCTGCGAGAATCACACAAACAGGTCTGGATCTGTCACAGGTGAATCTGAAGAGGACTAGAACCCTTTAAACAAGAATTCGTAGGTTGCCGATGAGAAAGGACAGTTGGCAGAAGGATGGGCTCATTTTAAAGCGCCATGACTCCTTCCGCGGAGAGAATTACACCGCAAGTCTTTCAACATGATTTATAAGCCAATTTGTCTTGGATGCTCGGATTTCGGAAAGTTTAGAAAACTTTTCAACTTCACATAGGGATACTTCATTGTGAAATAATAGTCGTATATGCCACCTATAAAGTAATAGTCGTCAATTTTTTATTTCTTTTTTATACCGTTTTTAAGACCCAGTCGTTGTTCACTGGTTTATCTCATAGAAGGTTTACTGCCTTACCACTATTGCAGAAAGATTTTTAACAACTTTTACAACACTGTCTGGAAAAACTTGACAGAAAAGATGAATATGAGAGCTTTTTTCTATGTAAATTACTGCTTTGCAGCCGACGGTTTTCAAACGTTTTAACTTTTCATTAACAGATTGGGCACTTCTACACTAATAGTACTAAAGCGATTCTTGAGCAATGATTATTACGATCGAGCGTGTACAAAATGCATTGCTGAAGTGGTCTAGCAGCTCCCAAATCTACATCTCTCTTGCAGCACATGCTTTTCTCGTGGCTAGCCAACGGAGCCGCTATTCCTGTAAAATGCACTTTTAAATAGAACTATCCCAAAATGTGAATTTCGTATGAAACTTTATTCATGATTGTTGGGGACTCTGCCGAATAACTATGCGGGAGGAATAGTATCCTGCATTTTTTGCTTCTGGCTAATAACAGCAGCGCTTTTAGTTTCTTGTATGTTTCATCAGTGCTCATCTTGTTAGCGACTACAAATTCTCTGGTATCTCAAAACATACATCAAAAATGCTGTCCTTTTTTGGTTCATCCTAACTCTTTCTTTTGCAGCCGTATGCAGACTCGTACTGTTTTTTTAGACCTCTTTTGCAGTGCACTTAGCAGAACGCAATTACAAGAATTTATCGAATATTAAAAGATTTAGAATGGAATAACCTTTCGCAAAAACCGGAATAACAAGTGCATTTTGAGTAAACTAACTCATTCCGTAAACCAACAGTAGCTTATAAAATAATACAACTCTTGTAAAGAACTCACTTTCACTGTTGTTCCTTAACTCGTTAGTTCTGTAAAGGAGTAAAATATCTGGTTTTTTCGAGTAATACGGTAAAGAGGATAAATAATTAAACATTTAACCAGAAATGCCTCCTTTTTACATGAATCATTTTAGAAATTGGAAGTGAATATTAAACAGCCGAAAGTGAGAGAGCATAAAATTTTAGGAGTAAAGATCATGATTGTAAGTTCAAATTATTATAATTTTAAGCAGTAAGTACAAAGAACTAAAGAAGCTTATCTGTTACGGTAAAAAAATAAATTTTTTTTTCAAATAAACAAAATATTTTACAGTAAAGTTTATGGGATTATCAATGATGTCGTTATATATCTTACCTTTCTGTTCCATTACTTTATTCATAAAAGTTAAAATTTTAATTATACAAAAGGCAACACTCATACAAATGTATAACCAGCTATATTTCTCTGCCATCTGTATTTTGGACCGCCACTTGATTTTTAACAAGTCTTTTGACTTATTACCTTTCCGACTTCTGGCCACACTGAAGCTGTTGTTGTTTACACACCTATTTTGCGAGCTGCTTTTCTCAGTTGAAACAATAGGTTTTTTCTTTTGCCGTTATTAATGTGTCTCGCATAATGTCTTAAAAACTCGATTACAAATGTTACTTCTATTAGTAATCAAGGCGGTCAGTCTGCTGTTTTCAGGCAGTGGTTTCCCCAAAAATTCAAACTATGTAGAGGAGTATGTAGACCAGAGCTCACACGTTACCCAATGATAAAGCTATAAGAGGTATAGATGACGCCCATTGATTCATCAGAAAAATTCTCAATGTAAACTTCTTTTCTTTTTTCGAGTTTAAAGATCATTTAGTGTTACGCAATTTTAAATCAATAAATTTAGACAAGGAGTTAAAACGCTATCTGGTCATCTTTTTCTCTTTATCTTTCATTAATTTATTATGTAAAAACTTTTTTGGAAATGTGGTTCTCAACAGATTTTTTGACTCACTTGAGTTTGTCAACGAAATGTGCTGAATAAAATATGTTTGCAACACCACTCTTTAGGTCGTTTGGAATGGCACATTCAAAATTTCTTATTTTCACGAATTTCGTTAAAATATATGTCAGCCTTAAGGTAGGTGGTGTACTAGGTCGCTTTTGAAAGTTTTCGGGGATTCACCAAGAATGAAATTGGCAAATCTAATCAGCCATGTAGGATTTTTAAAAAACTTACGTTTTACATAATCGCAATTTTGAAGATTGCCTTGAAGGTATCTGCGCTTCAACTAATCTGACTGTTCTAGCGGCATGATATGGCAGCTATGCTGATCGGGAACGCACTTAATCAACGTGAAGCAGTGGAGGAAAATCACGGTGTCGCAGCAGTCTGAACTACAACAGTGTATATCGACTGGAATGTTGATAAAACAAAATTATGGTAATAAATCGGTGGTCTTGCATTAAAAGCTTGACAACGTTTGGTAAGTCCACGAATGCAAAGAAGATTACCTTTATCTACTATTTCATATTTCAATTTCAAATGACGTTTCAGGTAACAAAATTTTGCAGCTATAAATCTACGTAAAAAAGTAAAAGGTACGTAAACAATTATTAGCGGCATAGATATGCAAAAAAAAGTCTTGTTTATTGTCACAGGAAGAAAGAGTGCCACTTCGCTGACCAGCAAACAAACCGACTCTCAAAGGTCATTGGCTTTGTTCAACGAGAATTGTAGAAAATCAACACTACATAGCAAAAAATGAACAAAATGGTACTTTGTAACGGCTAGAGATGGTAACATTTGGAATATGGTCTTTCATTATGAGTTACCATTGGCAAAGCACCATAGCCATTCTCCCAGCAGCGATAATGGTCCGTAAAAAGCAAAGTGTGGCATAATCATAAGGCAAGGAAGATGACGGTAGTCGTCAATGAGGGTCAAGCAGAATACTGTGTGCTTTCTTAAGATTATTTAATGTAAAGTTTTTAGAGCTAAAGCCTTCTAGTATAGAATTACATATCTTTCTTGATATAGCTGCAAACAAGCTCAGAACGAAATACCACGGACTATCTTGCTTACAGCGACCTAGTAATGAACCAAGAAACGCGAATTGTTACGGCAAAGCGAAACCGTTTTTTTTGTTCCGATTACAAAGCAGATTCGCTCAGATGGCAGAAATGCGTCAACCACGAGGATCATCAAGTTTGAAGTGTAAAAGTGGTCGCGACTGATTTTGCGGTAGAAACTACAAAGTACATTCATTCTACAGAAGTCATCTAACGCAACCACAAACAGCAAATACTGCATTCTGAAACTTGCTGCAGAAGCAGCAATTGATAAACTCTTGAAGCTAACTTTTTTCACTTCTAAATCGGTTTTTAAAATCATAAGAAATATTTTACACAGATTGTTACAGATTGTCCTCTCCTACACAGATTGTCTTTTTTTTTATTTGGAA
>UXUI01000003.1:0-22276 GCA_900576705.1 Enterobius vermicularis | reverse complement strand
TTTTTTTTTTTTTTTTTTTTTTTTTTTTTTTTTTAATGTTGCAAAAAATGTATAAGGATTGGACCGGAGGTTTGTTGAACAAATTGGTCAATGTACTTTTAAAAGCATTTCAGAAGACGTGATGAAAGGTCGCATAGCTCACGCGATTTTGTTAGTGAGACTCCAAAGAGTAAGCTTATGAGAACAAGGAGTTACAAGGACTTTGGTGAGACTGAAAAAGTAATTTTTTTAATGCTGAATTCTAATTTTTAAGCTGAACTTTATGCAAGGTTTTTTGTCTTAATTGCTTGATTGACTTATTAGTATGTTAAAAAATTTTCCATTTTACTTGTTATTTTTCATCGATCTAGTCGGATTCCTGTACGTGAGCTTCTTATTTTAAGCACAATTTTTTCAACTTACAGATTTTATATTTTTATTCAAAGATCACAGCATTTTTTCTGTAGCCGGACGCTGCTGGATTAGACACTAAATTACTACGTTGCGTAACTCGAGCAAAGCTTGTTCGCCGGAAAACTTTGGCACTTTACAGCGAAAACGAAGCTGCATTTTGTAAGCGCATGTCTCCACAGCTGTTCGATCGTGCCATCAACATCAAACTCGTAGCAAAGTTTATGGAATTTCTATTACTTTTTTTTACTGTCTTACAAAATACTTGTTGGTATTTTTAGAATTATATATGTATGAATTTACTCGTTCTTATCGCTTAACATTGGAGAATGACAAATCTAATGGACAAAAAATTATGTTTCAATAAAAAACTTTTTTTTTTGAAATTTGATAAGACCTTAGATGATATTTGTTATGGTCGACTAAAATGACCCACATTTCTGCCAGTTAAAATTTCTTAAAGGTTTTCAACTGTCATCAATGAAAAGAGTTTGTTCAATTTCAGAAATGATTTTCCTGGAATCTTTTATAATGAAGTCGAAAGTTCTTACTTGCCATTTGTATCCTATAAATTTCCAGAACAAGGTTTCTTTTACTTATAATAAGTTAATTCTTTTTATTTTTGTTTAAGCTTTTAATTGGATTTTTTTGAGGAGAAGATAGATTTTTCACTTTGACAAGCTATCCAAAGATAAACAATACGGCTCTTCGGTCTTTTTTCCCTGAGAACGGAAAGTAGCAACTAGGGTTTGAAAAACTGGAAAATAAAGCCAACTTTTTGGCAGTGATAGATAACAGTAAATTTTTTAAAGAATGCGATAGACAAAGTTCGAACTCTGTCATCGACTGTGCTGATTTGTTTATACCGGACTTCACAAGAATCAAGCCAATAGATGATCGATCTCAGTGGTCCGGCAATGAGGAATTCATGCTAACATTGACTGACGGTTTAGGCAAACGGTACATCTTCTTCGGCAGTAATACTAATCAGGGTGTAAATAAATTTGATAGTTTAGATATGTCAGTCTCATTGTTGTTTCTTTCTTTTTTCATCTACTTTGCTTTACATTTCTGTAGTTTTTAACAACTTTTACTTTCAGTTCGTTTGCTTACTGTATAAAGTATCTAAGACAGAAATCTGAAGAAAACGTTGACGAAGGTAATCGTTCCAAAGACGTTATTTTTTCATTCTTCTTGTTTTCTTGTATTTTCTGTTTGTTTCTAGGGGAAAATGTCGCACGGAACTAGGAAAAAAGTATTGGGTTAAATCTATGGAGACGCAACTTTTATTCTATGGTTTGTCTTGTTTTCACTTATCTTATTTTAGCCACCACCTCTACCGAGGGGTTTTTGCCGGAAGTGTTCGCAATCATATCTCCTATTCATGCACCACCGTTCTATTCAGCATTAGTTCGCGAGTGCATCAACTATATAGATAAAGGGACGGATACTCTGAAGAACTTTCTTGACGCCGTTTTCCATCGACCGTTTCCTTCTAAAGGTTCTTTCTTTCTCTGCTTGTTACACTCTGGTCCTTTCTTTCAAAATACCATTTAATTGATAGATTTATACTTATTCTTTGCAGTTTACCTTATTAACTACTTTTTTTTTTACACTTGAGTAGAACTTGCTTTGGTGTGTTGTAGCACTAAAATTTTAAACTATTTCTTGCAAACCATCTTATCCTTTTAGGTTCTGTCTTGTGTCTTGTTGAGAATTCAGGTTCAGTTACAAAGCGGCAGTTTGTTATCAGGAGCCAAGGTCCGTCATTTGGTCGCGCTGATAGTTCCTTTGTAATCAAAAGAATTGGCATTGAGGTGTCGGTCAGTATTATTGCTGCATTGCTGTCGGAGCAGAAGGTGTTAATTGGAGGAGAGTCGGTCAGGTTTTTTTAAATTCCACAGACTGGTTTTAATTTGGATAAATTTTACTACTTTTTTTGGTGGCAGAAGTCAAACACGAGTCGGATAAGTTGATGAGATTTTATCGGGGTTTACTAATTGCTTACTAATTATAATCATGATCATTTTCTTACAGGTAAAATCTGTTTCCCACGCCGTGCAGACTTTTGCAGCTTTACTGCAGCCATTTTCATGGCCGTATACCTTGGTACCTGTTCTTCCTGACACATTGCTCGAACTTGCAAACTCTCCAACGCCTTGCTTACTGGGTGTGCTTCGGTATGTTCAAACCAATTTCTTCATTTTTGCACTTGAAGATCTGATGTGAATTATGGTTTTACGAAATTGAGAAACCATGCCTTTCGTTTTTTATATTTTTATTTCTTGGTAGGAAAGTCTAATCTTTTTTTGTACAACAAGCCCCAGCAATTTTTCATATCGTTATTGCCTAGAGGGATGTAGCACGTTTAATTTACATGGATTTTAAATATTTTCAGAACTAATTTGCATAAGTTGAAAGAACTTTTGGTTGGCACTCGCAAGTCGGAGTCTGATGATCTTTTGAAGGTGGCATTTTTTTTTCTTTTTTTTTTTTGTTTTAAACTTAGGAATCCAGTAATTAAGCACTGTTTACGTATAAATGCTTTCCAAATCTCCCGAGTTAAACAAAGCTTTGCTCTCCATATTTCGCTTACTAGTCAATAGATATCAATAGTTTGTAGAATGACGTAGTTATTGTCGACCTCGACGGAGGTATCTTTGTGCCGCATCCTTCTGAACTGTCTGTTGTTACTGAAAATCCGGATTTTATGGAGAAGTCAGCTTTGGCACTTTGCGAGAGATTACTTTTGCCCAAAAAACTTGCTGGTACTCTTATAAGCTCTTTCAAAGAAGCGCTTGCGGGAGGGCCGGGCCCAAAAGCCGATGAGATGCTTCAGAAGGTATATTCAAAATATTGTTTAAATTTCTATATTTCATCGCAACTTAGTTTTGTTGTTAGATTGTAGTAACTTGTTTAACTGTCCGCTCTTTAGTTTTTGAACTGAATTGTCAGCGGCTTCCAATTTTTGTAGGCAATGCTTGTTTGGTTTGCCACGCTATTAGGTCACTATAAAACCTTTAATTTACCGCATGCGTATCTTGCCGATATAAGAGAAGATTCTTCAGAACTAAGGACTGCTTTAGCTCAATATATTTTGGCCCATCCATCGAAGACGTCAAGGCGGTTTATTGAGTGGTTCATTGAAACTGGTCTTTTTCGTGACTGGTTACGTAGAAAAGTCAGTTTTCAAAAGTACCACCGGCTTTTTATAATCATTTTCAACAAAGCATAATTTTTTTAATGCTTAGAGTTGACTTAAATAATTTTTTTTAAAGAATTTATTCAGGCCGCTGGTCAGGATGGAAAAAGTGCTGAAAATTGGGAAGATGCTGCGAATCAGAAGTTTGATGAATTGGCTCAAACTTTGTCTGTAACTTATAACCAAGGTCGTATAGCCAATATTTTCAGTCGAGCATCATCAGCGTTGTTTCGTTCGCATCTTCGTAAAAGGTTCTAAAGTATCATGGGCACATCTTTTCCACCACTTTTTGACCTCGTCAGATCTCTGCCCTTATATAACCAAGTCTTTTAAGTCACTCTGGCAATTTGGATAGAATTTGTTGTTCTTTCTCTTTTACAAGGGAACTAAGTTTATGGTCTCGTCGTCGACTGGCAATGTCAAACTCAAGAGTTCTAGCTTAAAAGGGAACAGTAGGTTGAGCGAGTTAATTTCTTTAGTTCCGTTTTTTTACCATCTTGATCTCACACAAGCGCGCAGCTCAATGAGAGCAGTCATTTGTAGCGGTTTTGTTTCTTTTTACCTTCGCATGCAGTCTGCAGTCATATTGTTCACGTTAGTTTTTTACATTTATTATCTTGATTAAATGTCTTTATATCATTTACCGGCTGGCAAGAATTGTTTTTACAAATTGTTAGAAAGTTTGCTGATTAATAAAGGGTAACATAGTTTTTGAAAGTTGACAAAAAAACTCTAAAATTTTTTGCTTATTCGTGTTCACCATAATACTCTTAGAAGAGATGCCCACGTTACCAAATTACCGCGTTCTAAAAAATTTATTCATATGACACTTTAAGTTTCAAATTCAATCTAAGCAGTCCACTTTTCGATAATCCTTTCCGCGGGCTGCGGGAGCTCCTTATGCAATGCTACCCAGTGCCAGTTTTGATACTTTGAAGCCTCACAACCCACCTGCAAAAATCGCCATAATACCGTGCATTCAGAATTCCCTATATGTGAAATTTGCGACAAAGTTGTTGTTGTTGACGCTTTCGAACTGCACTCGTTCACTCCTCTGAGTTGGTTCCATACATGGGACTTGATGTCTTTAGCCATGTTTATAAAAGCTGGCCCTATTTGTTCTAAGCAAATTTATGCAACAGGACTGAAAACAGCATTAGAGAAGGCTGCGGTGGGAAGAGTGGGGGAAGAAGGAGGAAGGAAAGAGGTAAGGCCATGAGTAACAAAATGAAGGGATGAAAGATGACAAACAAATATTAGAACATATGACTGTTGCTGGATTCTTCAACGAAAAATATCAATTACAGCACAATTACGACATCAAAAGGAATTTTGTAATTTGAAGATGTAGTGCCTTGTCGGCGAAACACAGAAAAGTTGTATAAAGTTGAAAGTTTGACAAGATGTAGTTTGAGGTACTTTGAGGGAGAATAACTAGTTTCTAAAAAAAGCAACTTGACTACACATCGTAGACAATAATCATAATAAAATAACTAAGCGGGGAAACAGATCACAGAGATGGGTCGTACCACATGTATCCGTTTCACGTTAAAGCAGTTTTACCCTGTGAGGAGCATTTGGTGAATAGAAACTTGACAAAAATTTTTAGCGAGTTCAAATGAGTCTTAAAAAATTGGCAGTGACCATGCCAATAGCGAGCGCTGACCAAGCAAACATTGCATATGGCCAAAACATTGATTTAAATGGGCTAGATGACTCCGCTGGTACAGGAGTGCCAAATTCCCTTCTGTTATATCTGCAAAAAATACCCTAACCTACTCGTCGCAAGCAATTATGGACAACTCTTCAAGTTACTCTCTAACCGATACTAAAAAACAAACCGTCTCGCGTACACAGCAAGTACAGAAGGAATCAGATACTGCACTCCAACGCCGGGATAACTTCCAGTTAGAGAAGCCAGAAGCAGAACATTGTCAGTAAAGAAGCTGATGCAGGCTGGAATGGCAATCACAGAAAAGATACAGCACCCTCTTGTAAACTTCTTGCGTCTTTCAATCAGTGGTGACGGCGGCGATAATTCACTGTCAACTGCAGAACTTAGAAGACTTTGTCGTTCTTCGCTAACGGGACTGAAATTTAAGCAAAAGAGCTCCAGTAAATAGCAGAGTAAATTCTACCATTACTTCAGTGCACTGAGCACTTTACTGCATATCTGAAAGGCAAAAGCAAAAGTACTCGTTTGAAAAATCAGTTTTCTGTAAGACAACTTTGGAGTAGTCTAACAGCTGTCTTTCTCATTAACTGACAATACCTCAATCACCTTGGCAAAAGGGATTCAAATAATACATAAAGGTTATTTGCAAGAGTGTTAGCAACAATTGGATAATTGCTGGAGAGCGTGAACACCGGAAAAAGGGCCAAAAAGTAATGCAGAATTTTGTATAACAACGACTGTGCATCCTCGTCATGAAGGAAATTCAGTGTGTACACATCAAAAACCTTTCGAAAAGCATAAGAACCCGTCAGCGATAACGTAATGTAAAAAAGAAGTATAATGATATAAACGACTCCAATGCCGGCTATAACATTACGCTTCTGCCTGAAATTATTAACTATTATTCTCGAAATTGCATTTTACAGTAAAAACAGTATTTTCCACCTCATTGGTGTTACAATTCCTGGTAGACTGTGATGGCACATAAATGCATATACTGTTGTACCAAAGAGAGATCCAAAGCCATTGATTTCAAAAAAATGAGGCGATGCCTCGACACCATCTTTAAAAAGCGAAATTACAGCCAGCATAATCATGAGAACAAACGCTGGAAAAAAATCCACGTCAGTACGGCAGTTCAGACGCTGAGCAAAGAAGGAAAAAATACAAAGTTACTTTGCTCATAAAGTCATCCCTCATAGAGATCAAATCATGAAGCTTTTTTCAACGCCAGTGACTTGAACAAATTTTACTGCGGGCTAAATGAGGTTGTTCTGAGCAGCTTTATGATCAAACCATGAAAATAGCACTTTGGAAATACCTGCCCATCTACTTAGACTAGTTGAAATTTGCAAGTATTTGGTACGCGTTATTCCCATTAATACCATAGGAGTTATTATCGTGGTAAATAAAAGTATAGCCATTCTATAAGCGTTGTTACGGTTAAAATTAATCGCATTTTTCCGCCAACATGGATCATTTTCAGTGAAGTTCCCAGTTACAGAGTCACTAAACAAAAATTACTTTATGTACAACAAGAAAAAAGCTTTTTAAATAGCTGTCTTTGAACTACTCCTGCCGGCTGTTACTCCACCTTACCAAAATTAGATGAGTTCACCGGCCCGTTCTACGAGAGTTCCCTGCGTTTGAAAATAAGGAATAAAATAAGAAATAAATACCAAACAATATTCATGATAGATTTGGAAACAGTGGTGCAATAAATAGTGAGATCTCCAAACAGATAAAGGGCAAGGATTAGATAAGAGAACACCAGCCCTGTATGATTAAGAAACAACTTTGCCATTTCACTCTGAAGTATAATCAGCATAATTTTAGAAGAAGTTGATTTTATCAATTGAGTTATCTTGCTAACAAAAGTGACTACGACTTAATTGCATATACTAAACAGGCAGAAAAACTTACGATTTCGGTTCTCTGTTTAATTGAATAAACCTCGGAAAAATCAGCGTCTTCTTCAACCTCGCAGCCACGACGTTTTTTCCGCAGAATCGCAGCATTAGCCACTGCCATGCTTTCAACAATAAAAGTGGCACATATAAAGCTTTAAATAGTAAGACAGAAAAAATATCTAATATTAAAATGTCTGTTCAAATAAAAGAAGAAGATCTGTACACTAAAAAACACACCTCGCAAGACAAGATATATGTATAAGTATAACACTCGCACCATATCCAGCCACTTGAAACGATTTCGGTAGCGCAAGAGCTCCGGTACCAACAATTATATTGAATATAAACAATAAACCAACCTAAACCATCGGCAACAATTTCCATTGTCATGACTATATACACGATTTGTCGTTTCACAAAGTTAGTAACCAAGTAGCTGTCAAATTCTTCTTCAAATCATTTTTCCACGGTTTAGATTTGTCGAGTTAAAATTGATGAACAGTTTTTAAAAAAGTAAGGCACGGATCAACTACAGCCAAACAGACTTTAAAAAGACTTCAGTTCCAATTTAATTTTTTGAAAAAAACGTTAACCAATAAGCATGAAAGAAAACAAGTTATGGTAACCAACTGCTCTTCTCAAACGAAAGACCGCTAAAATAATCAGATTATCTAAGTCGTGAGAAGCAACAAAAAAAAATCTTTTGATTTTTTCACACTGCAGAGTATCGAAATCCAGCTATTTTGTAGAGTCCCACAACCAACTGCTGTGAGAATATGAAAAACGTTAACAACAATTTCAAATCAATATTTCAACTTTAAAAATTTCTACTGAACTTACATGAGCAACTAATTAATGATCTGTTTTGATTGTAGTGTAAAAAACGAGCTTCCCTTTCTTTTCTCTTGTTTTGTAACAAGAGTGCGCGACTCGAGGTAACAGTATAAAAAAGTAAACTGTTTGTAAAACTGACTACAAATTTATCACTTTACGAACAGTAACAGTTTAAATAAAAAGCGAAGAAAAAAATTCAAACCTTGCTGGAGTACGTTTGATATGTAGAATTTGGTTCAGCCATAACAACAACCAATGTTACTTCAGCGACGCCTTACTGCTACAGATTGGCATCAATGCACTATTGGAAAATTTCGCTGGCGTTCAAAACGAAAGCGTTACTCATTACAGCATTAGCTGCATCAGCAAACGATACAGTCAGATAGGCTGTGAAACGAAAAATCAACTTTAGGACAAACTATAAACGATGAATTTTTTGTTTTCATTGGACAGTAAAGTGCTTATAGCTCTCTCATATTGTCAACTATTTTACGGACACCTTCTTTCATAGCAATGGTGAGAAGTCGAGAGAAAAAAGGATATGATGAGAGCAGAGTAGGTAAACCAGCACACTTTACAACAAAAATTTATTTAGGAGCGGTTAATATTCACGTGTTTTGTTTGATGTTGGAACAATAACAACAGAAATAAAATTGCTAGCATTCTTCAAGTTTGAAATTCAAATACTTTAAAGATACTGTTGTTGGTTTTTTAACCTATAATGTTCCTTTACTAGAACTTTTCAATTAACTGCATTCGAGAAACCACAAAAATTGGTATTTAAATTAAAGCGAGTAGGCCATTTGAACCATAAGATTCCAAAGGGCATCTAAATAAATGTATTTTTAAAATTATATATCGTGAATTACGCATAACTGGTGGCAGTGCCTAGAAAAAATTGTGAATTACTGGTTGAAAACTGGTCAACCAACTGGAGAATCCCGCTTTCGGAAGGAGCATGTAAAACTAGCGGAATTTGAATTGTTTAGTAGCCTTCCTGCAGTGAATACATCAGTGTTGGACTGCAGCGGATCCGCGCTCCTCTGAATACCAGCAGACTACTTCCAGATTATCAGGGTTACACTTCAGTCTTCCCTTCTATTTGTTTTATACACCTGTAATAATTTGTTCCTCTTTACACAAGCGGGTTCAAACTTCGCTCACACCAATTGCAAAACTAACCCTCCCAAACGTTTAACGCAGTTTTGTGAGGTTTTTTTATTGAGAAAAGCATAATACAACAATTGTATTCTATGTCGTGCTTTCCAAAAACACCCATTATTTCTGTCAAGACACTTATTTATAAAGAACCACCAGTAGTAAAATTGGCAAAACAAAGTTTTTTGAAACGCGGCAATGTTGTGTAGAAACCAAAAGAAAAAATATCACACCACGAAATTTGTTAAAAAGGAATACTTCAAACAGTCAACTTTATTTGTTGAAAAGAATAAAGTTTCACTGTTTTAAAACCATAAACAAATTTTCTAAGGTACATAGAAATACCTTTCAAACGTCTGTTGAAGGTTTCGAAAACCAGAAGAAAGAAACGTCTAATTCTGTGTAATGATTTTTTATTTATTTATGTGAAGAATTCTTTATAATGAATTAAATAATTAAAAAGAATCATTTATATAAGTTAAGTTGGTGTTAATTCGGTCTGTTTCACAGAAATGTGTTTGAAATTGTCCGCCCACTCTAAAAGCAGAAACTCAGACGTAATTCAGTGAACCATTTCACTCGCTATCGTTCGTCTGAGCGAATGACTTGTACTTCCTGAACCATAACAAGAAAGCAGTGCGATAATGTGAAAACAACTTTATCTGTTTATTTCAGAATCGCTTACTTCTTGGTCATTTGAATAGTGAAATGTTTAAACACGTGGTTTAGAACACCCATGTAAATACAAGTTATGCGATGAAAGTAGAGGGAAAATTTAGAAACAAATAATTTGCACACCAATCAAGTGACAAGGCAAGAAATGTTTACAAAAAGTAAATAAATAAATAAACAGCTGAAGCCGTGTTAGTGAAAACTCAGCAATTATGATGAACATTTTAATAAGTATTAACAAAGCAGAGCTGCGAAAAGTAAATGTTAATGACATTAGAACTTAAAAAAAGAATCTAATGAATAATGCTGAAAGAATATATAAAGGTTTATTTTGTAGTAAACAGCTTAAACAAAAATTCGGACAGTTTGTTTCCACTTAATCCAAAGACGCCAGTATTGATCTCTTCGATCCATTGCTCTAACCAAAGATTATTATTTAAAAATAAGGATGAAAGATACATGAATTGAACCACAAAAGACTTCTTGAAGACAAATACAGCTATTAAGCGGTCAAGTTCTATCAGGACTGACAAGCACAATAATAAATATAGGGTTTTTTTACTCTAACAGATGAGCAGTAAACCCATTGTAACTGAAAAACAAGTCATAGTTAAAAATTAATCAGATAATACAAGACTTGTCAAATGAAAAAATCTTAACGGAATATAACAGATAATATAAAAGTCGAATAAGAAGCAGGCAATCAGGAGAGACTTAAACGAATAAAACAAAGACTCTAGCATGAATATCTGCATCAAATGTTAAAAAAAACTGCACTACTTTACAGAAGAGGTATTTTTTTTAGATTAAAAAATGGTAGAGCATGTTGTTAAATGAATAATCGTCAAACTAAACAGTTTCCAAGGCTAACGAGTTATCAAACCGCAGCAACGGAAGTAAACTGAAGACTGCCAGTATTGTCAATATAACAGTAATTTAGAGATTATTGTAACTCTAAAAAGTGAGTGATTATTGACTGAAATAAGTATTACCGTTCAAATCATGATACTAAAGAATTCCTAGATTCTGCATTTTTTTTTATTTTATTTTTACCCAATTTGGACGAAATTGCAGTAGAATAAAAGCCGTTACCTGGTAAAAGCTTGATGTAAAGTAATAAATAGTCAGATTACTACTATCTTGTTAATAACACTCGTTTTCAGATGCAGTAACAGTTGAAGATTACTTTAAAAAAACTTTTCATTAGCAATATAAATTTTAGATTCAAATTTTCTTTGTCTAACAGTATCACTAGAAATACTTTAAGCTTCTAAGTGTGTTTTCCTTTTGGATCACAGCAATAAACTTAGCGTGGCTAAGTACCAAATCGCATACGAGATAAAAAAGAAAAAAAGATAAAAAATTATAATTGCAATCATATTTACAATTACAGTCGTAATCATAATTGTAATCACACTTATAACTATAATTACAATTACAATTACTGAAACAAAAAAAGATTTGGGCTGCAGATATTCCAAATTAAGTTCTCTAAAGTTATTCATGTTAATGAGTTGGTAAAAAAACAGACAATACTGGCATATTTGACAAAAACCTAGATTTTCTGAGTTCAGCCCTTTCAGTGAATTTAAAGACAAAGATTTTATTTAGGGCATTATAAAGAGAGTCCTCTCACAGAATCATGGGCTAGCTTAGGAAGTGAAAAAGGAATGGAAGAATATCCTAATGAATTAAAATGAAGCAGAAACGTTGCCAGCAGAAAGAAAAATAACTGATAAAGAGAAGACAGCTCTGTATAAACTTGATGTATCGGAAGATGCACCTGAGGTTTATTCTGCCGTAGTTTATTTGAAGTGTGAAATGAAAGGTATCATGCAGAATTAGTGTACAGTAGAAACCATTATGTCCAATTAAAGATATGACAAAACCTGGATTAGAATTGCTTGCAGCATTACTGATTAACTTGTAAGCCGTGTTGCATGTTTGAACGTGAACTGCATCTGCTGGTAACGGTTAGGACAATACGATCTGGTTAAAAATAAGTTTTTTACCGATCAAGATATACCGTGTACTATCAGTATCTGTGGTCAACTGGGTAAGGGAAATGAAGCAAGCTGAGGCATTAAAGGTCTAATATATTACGTTGTTTCATCACGAAGAAAACGTTGCTAGTTTTGGTAACAAAGAGTTGTTCGCCTCGAGAGTTAAAACAGGATCAAGCTTGGTGGCATAGATCACATCGGTCAACGTTAGCCAAATATTTCTGACCCTAAGAGATGAGTTATAGTAAGAAAGGCGAGTCCTATTTCACTTAGAAGAGTGATGGTAAAGGGTTTGCCTGAAAACTGAAGAATCTTTTTCACTCAAGATATCAGATTATTCTTATTGGTTCAAGTTAGAAAAAGTAGTGGCATACGTCCTAAAGTTTGTTAATTTAAAAATTTGAAGTCACAAGTCACAGCTATCCAGGAGAAGGTTTTCAGTACTTGACCCCATTTAGAGTCATAAAAAGAATAAAATTCGTGCGTAATTTGATGGCGACATCAAAAGAGACATCTCAACTGCTCGTTCAATCAGAGATGGGATCTACCACGACCCATTAAGGTCAATTATATTGCACTCAATCTATAATTCTCGCAGTTTCATATTGAAAGTTAAAATATCAAATAAGTTTATCACATCCAAGTTTATAAGCTCTTTCTTCTCGCTCATTTTGAAACTTTAAAAGTTTTACAAGGTTCAAAATAAATTTTTTTTGAAGTAAGTGTAAGTTTGTTGACTATTCAAAATTTAAAATTTTGTTCTTTTCAAATAGCTTATAATTTCATGTACGTTTTCAAACTTATTCGATGATACCAAAATTTTGCATTGTTGAAATTTCAAAATATACAAAATTTTGCTGAAATTTGATCCAAGTTGAAACTTTCTGTTTCTTACTAGTGAAATTTATTGTTTTAAATTTCAGGTCACTGCTCGCCACAAATAATGAATACATCTGCATATATCAAAAGAATATACTGGAAACAGCACGTTGGCTATGTGTTCTGCATCCTTCACCGCAACCGAAATGGTTAGCGAGTTTTTTCAGGTTTGGAGTTTTTGCAGTCTTTTTCATGAATCACCGTTAATTCATTCAATAAATCACTTTACTTTAGAAGGCAAGTCCTCGAGTAAGTGACAACGTGACTTAATAAAACAATGTTGAGTATCATCTTCAAAACTTTTGATTTTTAAAACATAAAGAAAAAAGTGAAAAAATACATCCATCACTCCATAAAAATTGACAAAGAAACATTTTATATACTATTTTGGTTCACCATGACACCTTTTCAACGCTTCCTACATCAGATGCAGCTTAGGAACTAAACAGAAATTTATTGATAACTCTTCTGTACGGCATTCCCTTGCTGATACTAAGATTAATCTTCTTCATACTAAACACCAATGCATTTGATGGAACCAGTAAATCATACGTTGTCTTACAAAACGCTCATAATTTCACTCCAAAAAAATAAAAATTCAACTTCTCTTTCACGAACACAGATGAAGTTGGGAATTATTTATAAAGCCCTTATTTCACAAAACAATTTGTAAGAAGTTATAAATAAAAGAAATTAATTACTTAATTTAAAAAAATTACCTAATTAATGTAACAATTTTCCTAAAAAATCTTACCCATATTAACAATACTTGCGGTACAAACTCGTGAAAAAAATCCCATATCTCATAACCGTAATTTTTTGACAAAGCTATAAATCAATAGGTTTTGTGTTAGATGTTAGTATTTTCCATGAAATTTAGAAAACAGCGTTAGAAATAGGCCTGAGAGGTTTGTGCTGGTCAGCTGTTTCAAGATGTATACAGGGTGTGGAAAATTAGTATGTATAAGGTGTAAATGCAGAGCCACGCCACAGGGAAATTGACTGCTGTTGTGCAGTACATACATTTTAAAAAGCCGTCAGTGTTCATATTAGTAATCGCGTGAAACAAACAGCTTATTATTCGCTATCACTTCTTGTACTCTCAGATACCAACCCTACTATTCCAGTTGCTGCTGCGCTCGTTTTGATCATTCGCAATACTTCGCTAGCTATTCCATTCTTATCTTCATCCCCATTTCTAGATAATTAGTAGAAAAAAAAGCATTTAGGAAAAGTAGAGATTGAGCCAGCGGACTTAAGCCTTATTCGTGATAGGGCAAAGTACACTCTCCCCTGTCAGCCTTATTCTATTGCCCCACTTGGGTTGAAAAAGACTAAGAAACACAAATCGAACGTTACCATTGCAATCAGAACAGACTCGAAATTAACCTACAATCACTTGCAGAAGAGGATTCAAAAACTTGGGAAGTTTATGCTAGTAATGCTAAAAAGAGTAACTGGTATGGCTTCGGCAGCGGAATCAAAAATTTTGATAAAGAATGGGGTTTAAAAAAGCGCTTTTTTGAAAAACTAACGAAGTCTTAGTAAAAGTTGAAACGCTAGTTAGAACCTAAGCTACAGTTCTGAAGAAGTGGACTTGAAAACAGAAGTTCTGATGCACGGTAAATTAAGAGTTCACGCACGGAGCTTAATAAACAGTATACCGATTTAATCAACAGGTTGCACTGTTATGAAAAGAATTATATGGCAGAACAAACGAAGAAAAATCTATAAGAAAATAGCAATGAGAAAGAAGTCCACAAGGACAAAAGATAACTTATACAGGAGGACGACAGAAATAAGGCTGAGAACAGAAGAGGAAAGTGACAGTTGAAAGATGTGACGCATGAGAAGAAACTGATAGGAAGAGAGAAAAAATATAGCAAAATTTTCTGACATCCATTTATTATAACCACTCTCACTGCTAAGAAGAGGAAACAACTAAACAGTTATCAGCCATACTTGCTGTTTCAAAAATGTTGAAGAAAGAAGACGAAACCGCAAACAGGTCGCTAGACAATGTCAATTCTATAAAGCCGGCTAGAGGCTGTAGAAAAGTTAAAAGAGAACGTCAATAAACATTGCATTCTCGTCCTTGACTGTATGTTTTAAATTCCCTACACAGTCATTAATTAGAGCATCTTAGACGCATTCTATAAATCGGTAGTAGCAAATTAACCACATTAGAAGGGCTTATAGAAACACGCTGCAAAAACTTGAACTCTTCCAGATCAAAGATGAAGAAAAAACAGAAATAATAGAATGAAGTATTGTCAGGAAAATTAAGCTCATTTCAGTGAACTGTCAACCAGTGTCAACTAATCTTCCCAAGGCTATAGGCTCCATAAAAGCCAGACTGTTGTGTTACATCAAGTAAAATCTTAAATTAGGTCGGCTGGCAACGAAGCAAAACTTAGGTATTAGCGACTCTGACTTTAAGCATTTACATAGAAAATCTCGAAAAGAGCATTGAAAAGTTACAACTGGTCACCAGACTACTCGGGAGGCATATATGACGGGTGGAATGATAAACTAAACCCTCAGAAAAGATCAAGTTTGCTCAGATTCCTGTTATGGGCAAGTGCTCAAATGGTAAGGAAGAGGCTGCGGAAGTCCTTTACCGGGCTGGAGTTTCAGTCTATCAGAGGCGCTCTGCTTTCGGGACAAGAGTTTGGGGCCAGGAGACACAAGCAAAGTGCTAGAATGTCGAGTACTACAAAAAGCAAACAACAACAACAACCCCTATACAGAACTAGCAATCCCAAGATCAAACTTCTGAAATTTGAGTGGTCCTACAAAAAATGGCCTTTGTTTTAATCATGTTCCAAGGCGACATTAAACCTGCAACAGCTTTTGAGAACAAAAAAGTTAGTCTAACTTGCCTTTCTCTTAACCAGAAAGACCAAGAAAAGAAGCGAAAATTACAAAATTTAGTCGCCGAGGTTTTAAAAGAAACCTTTGGCAGAGCAGATAGACGCGAAATAACGTTTACAGAGGACTGCAAACAGTGTTTCAACGTCGAATGTGTCTTGTGATATTTAGAAATATTAAGGAGACCTGTTAAAGAAAGCTACTTCCAAATGATGACCAAGATCAAGCTTCTAATTTAGGCCATGGAAGAGTTAGCAAAAGCGAAAAAATAAATTAAGGAGCCGTCAGCTACTGAAATGGAAAGGTCCTCAATGGGTTGACAAAGAGGAAAAAAATTTTTGGAAGAATGGTACAAGAAAAGGCAACCTCTCAGAAGAATGAAAAACAATAGCTTACAAAGGAGTTCCGCCAGGGTAAACATGGTAGTTTCCACTCCAGCTAGCACTTCAGTAGATCCGATACAGTGCCTACTAGACAAGGTGGAGGAGCAAGGTTGCAACTGTGTCAAGCTTAGCACACGTCAAAAAACAATATGCGGTCTATAGCATATAGGAGTAGAGTAGGACTTGAAGGCAAAAAACTTGGTGCACGAAATTTTTAAGTGACCAACACACTTCTGCCACTTCTGCAAGCCGTAGGTTTAAAGGCAGACATTTTATTTATAAGAAGCACCACTTGTCCTTTGCTTGACCCAATAATAAGAATTTGCAGAACAGCATAGATTTTAGGGAAGTTCGTAGACAAGAGGACGTTACGGCTACAAATCCATCCCATCAACGTATGAATGATGTAGTGAGAAAAGAAGTACTACTGATGCTGACGTGAAGATCTGCAGCTGCCACCAGCACGAGTATTTTACGCAAGCCCTTCTTTTGTCCGACCCAAAAAGTGTAAGGTCATACATCGACACCAGCGGACAAGAAGTTTTGATTCGAAAGCCTCAAACGAAAATCAAACAAACGGAATTCTGAGAAGCATCTGTTTAATGAGCGACCAACTTCAAACCATTGCAACAACACGACTAAATATGTAACTCAGGAGAGTAGCTCGTGCAACCGACGAACAGTTGGAGGAGTTAGCTAGCAGCAACATTCTGCCAGTATCAAGAGTTATGCGGAGTCATAACCAGACAGCCCCAGATTTTTAAAGAAGCAGACTATTTTCTTGAATTTTCTAAAGAGTACGCTCTCTAAGATCCGGATCTCGTTTGATCTAACCTACGGCTGGCCTAATAATAACAGAAGACGATTATGTGGAAGAAGAAAAATGACTAGGAGAGACTAGGGGAGACAACAACGCAGTATACGGTTCTATAACTTACGGCATTCTGAAATTTGAATCCTTTGAAATTTGCGACCCATCCATAGACAACGACGATGAGTTGCCGAACAAGCAGTTCCAAAGCTCGCTGAACAGAGAGCACTTTCGCAAACTTATGGCCAGCTAGCCTTGGAGGAAAAAGGCACCCGAATTGGGCAATAAAACTGGGCTGTTTTCTAGGCCGGTTGAAAAGCCTGCTAGAGCAATGAAGATATTCTTCTTTCTTGCTACAGCAGTGGCATGAGGTATTTCAAGACCAAGTGAAATTAAGTATAATCGGGGCAGCACCACACCGTTTACTAATCACCACATCGCGCTGCAGTTACTCAAAGAAAGAATGTTACCAAGAATATTGTCGTCTTTGATGCTTTAATAAAGATACAGGGAGGACAAAGCTTTAATAAAGCTTTGCACAAGGGCTCCATCTTACCAAACTTAGTCGGGATCTCGCTGCAGTGGTGGTGGAAAAGGTACAATGTGCTTGCAGATGTAATACAAGCATCTTCGCAAGTTGCTCTACGCAAGGTAGATATAGAAGTTATTTAATTTTTCCAGATCAAAGAGGTGCCACATCCGCCAGAAGAAAACAATTTTATTGCGTACTGAGTATTCTTTGAGGTCGTGGCTAGCTCATTCTTATTAGCAGCATTACTATAAAACCATTTAGAATAAAGTCACTCCTGTCTGGCAAAGGAGTTGCATACGAATCTGTATGTAGACAATATCACGTTCTCTACCAGTGATTCGAACGAAGTGATGGAGCGGTATAAGGAGGCAAAGTGCGTTTTGTCTTCCATGCTTTGTTTTGATCTAAAAATCACTTTAAAATTTGAACTTAATTTTTCACCATTAACCCTCGTCGATATAGTGATTTAATAAAAGTTTCAATCACTAAATTTGAGGCAACTACTGAATCATATAATATTTTAGCACTGTTTCCCTACACTAATCACTCTTTTTTCCTGTTGTATCACCTGACTACAGCAACACGGCCGTAGGAGTTGTCGCGTGAAGCGACCAAAAAGCACTAATTGGGACTTGGCGGAGGCATTTAGTAAACAGCGATCGGCACGTATTTCCCGTCAGCAAGTGGACTTTGACCAGACAGTTTACACTAGGAGACGATTTAGACGGGAGATACGAAAGCGGAAAGTAGTATATGAGCTCGGTGGTTTTAAGCTTCGAGAGAACAAAGTGCGAGTCAATCGATCTTTGCCAGTGTGTATTCGATCGTGTACGATTGTGATACCCATTCGTCTTGTGTTGTTGTTACGGCTATGTAATTTTCCGTATAGGAGTCAAAAAAAGGAGTTGCTGAGGAAAGCACGGGAGACAGTCTTATGTAACAGCTACTCCTTGTTCCCGTAGTAGAATGTGAAATCGCTGTGAATAAGAAGCGTTCAGAATATCTGAATGACAAGAATATTCATCACTTACGTCTCATAGAATTCATTGCGCCAGAAAGAACGAGGTTTTATTGTTGCCCACAAAAGAAGAAGATGCCTGAAAAAAGTGAAAAGCGGAACCACGTAAGATGAGAAGTTAAGAGAAGCATGGCGACTGCAGAAAACGTTAGAAAGTTTTTGTGAATTCTAAAAACGGATATGTTGCAAGACTTGGAGAGGGATAGCAAAAAACTCTCAAGGAGTTAAGGAAAACCAGCGAGAGTGCTTTCGGCGTGGAAAAAATCGTATTTATGAAAAAAAAAAGCAACCTTCTAGCAGACGGAAAATCAGGACAGATCCTCTCACAGCCAAAATCTACAGCAGACAGTTATTAATTCCCTTTATTCAGTGACGTTAAAGCAACTGCATGAAAAGACACTCACGAACCAGCTGAAGAAAGCGGGGCAAGATAAAGAAGGATACCAAATGGAGCTACGGATTAACGATAAAGACTTAAAGTTGAAAAGGCGAAGACGGCGAAAAGTCGTAACTTTTGTTGTCATTCATAGGCTTACAGAGAAGAAGATCGACACAGCACGTGAACGCTTGAATTTAGGGTAATTATTCAGAAAAGTTATTTGTCAATTTACACAGAACCCATATTTGTTATAAAACGTCAATGCTCCTATTAGAACTACATGAATTGAGTGATCTGTTACTTGCTAATACTCTCCTTATTTACTGAAACTAACTTCATTAATATATTTTCCGTTGTCTATTCCAGTCATCTGCAATAAATCTGCAGCTGTTCTATTCTTGTTTTCGTTTGCTGCTCAAAAAACGGAGTATTTGAGGAAATATATGATTTCACCATGTTTGTTATACTCAGGAAGCAGTATACTGTCTTGATTTATACTTGCTGTTTGATTTTTTAAAAATTCAAATCTTTAAATATAGATCACATATCAGAATTAAACTTTTCTTCCAAATACATCTATTATATCATCTGTGGTTAACTGCAATCACGTCCTCTTCTAAAAACTCTTATTTCAAAAAAAAATTTTTAGTGGTCCGTAAATAAACGACAGGGTTACTACAGGCAAAAACGCCCATCCTCACCTGTGCTTTTTAACTGTTAAATTGTCTTTGTACCTTTTGTGTTGGGTTTTTGACTCCAACTGGTTAGCACGCAACAGTTTTAGGCTTATTTATGACAGATGGTTCAAGGCTAGTCGGCTAAAAATTTACCGGCAAATGCAAGAAGTAAACGAACAATGTTGGAAAATGCGCTCCCTTCTTGGAACCGATGAACTTTTCTTGCTAAAGATACAATTAATTTTTGAAACCACTACTTGTCATACCTGTAAAACAAATCAGAAAGATACACTGGAATCAATACTTAGAGTTCGTACCCCATAGCTTCCACTATGGCTGAAATGGTTAACCGTAACGTCAGATAGTTGCGAGAGAGAATTGCTGTAAGTAACTAGTGTATTCACTTCTCTTTGGATTTTTTTAAAAACTTTTTGTGACTAACCATTACTGCCACACAAAGTAGATGTATTTTTAGTGAGGGAATGACGAGAAAATTTTAAAACTGTAGCGCTTTATGACTCCACTTCGGTATTGTGTTTATAAATCTATTGTGTTTCTGTCCCGGTGAGGTGCAAATATTTTCACGACAGTGAACTACCTAAAACATTTGTGTAAATACTGTCACAAAAAATTGACAAAATTTTTAGGTCTTTTACCAAAACATATATTTTACTCATCTATATTCAGAAACTCTCAAACAAGTGCTGAGTGCCTCTACAATTGAAAAGAGAACGTTACGTTTCAGCATCTTTTCGATCAGATAAAGAAATATTTGTAGTATCAGAGGTTTCTCCGCATTACTTCATTACAAATACATCTTGGTTGCTTGTTTCACATATTCCGCAGCACTCTTCAAGGTCAAGTGCTAACATCGTTTAAGATAATTTTTCGAGTTTGTTTGACAGCTTCAGGACCGTTTAAAAAAAAAAAAAAACAGGTAAATACGAACCAAAGTAAACGCCGTCTGAAGCAAATCCCTTTCGAGGTCTTTAGCTTCACCGTCGCTTCCATAATGCGTTCTCTGCCACATTTCGTTCTTAAAATCTGCAAAGTAAGCTGTGAACCAGACCTGCCTAAAATTATCTGAACTATAAAGATCAGTGTTGGCAGAATGTATTTTCAGCATCAACAGCAACATTTTCTGTCAAGTGATATTGTTACAGACGCTTTCAAAATTGTGAGATTGTTGGAATAACAGAAGTAGCCGAAACTTAATTTCAAATCAAAAGCGATTCTCGGAGCAGTTTTTGAGGTGCTTTTCATGAAGTAAATTATAATTTCTCCTGAAAGAGCGTTTTCGCCTGGACTTTTAAAGCGCCTACTTTGTTAGACTGTCATGTATTCTCTCTAAAAAAAAACCCAGAAAATTGTGAAGCTTTTATAAATCACGTTTGCGGGCTTTGCGGATTTAGGAACAAATTCCATGACTGAACGGAGTTGAAAGAAAACAATTTGAAATGAACAAAGTAGTGGTTCAAACTCAAATAAGTCAGCTCACGTCAAAATGCACAAAAAAACTGACGAAAATAAAATCACTGTTTAATAAAAACGAAGAGAATAAAATAAAGTATGTTGAAAATTCGCACTACTTTAAATTCAAATCTCATAATGATTCTGGGCATCGAGCGTCAGGGAAGAGGAGGATTTAAATTAGAGAACTGCCTCAGAAATTACTTTTCGCACATTTCATTGGGACGATTTTCAAGGATATTAGCGTTCTTCTTTTTGTAGGTCAATTATTGTAGGTATTTGATCTCTTTGGAGAGAAAATTGTTCTGCCGGTTTTAATTGTCGTTCTGACGTACAGTGGCGTTGTTTTTGATACCTTCTGCGGTGGAAAGTTTCTTCCTATCCCTTCTGGGTTTTTACCACTTTTCTTTTTTTATTTCGGAATAAAGTCTTACCCTTTACTTTTGCTTAATTATAACTTAAGCGTAGGGGTATATTCCTCTGGGCAGACCGCGTTGAATTATTATATAACGCTACACTAGCTCAATAAGTTTTATTTTCTGGTCTATACAGAAAAGCTACTTGGCAAGAAAATTTTATTTTACAACTCTGTACCGCAAACTTCAAACTAGCCAGCTGCAGACAGGATTTAGAAAAAGGCAGTGAGGATGAGCCATATTTTGTAAAACTCTATCAAACATTTCAGCACCAGAAACCGTTAACTTCTTCCTCTAGTGCTCGCTGGTACTAGAATCCTTTGTACAAAAAGGGAAAAAGAATCACAAAGAGGTGTTTCAAAAGACAATGTCCGAAAAGTACTTTCATTGAAGAACGAATGCACGGCATAATCAACCAAAACGCTGCGGCCCGTACTTCAGCACTCTTTCGAACATTTTATCAGTTGCTAAAAAACTTTCTTTCGGTTTAATTCCGCCTAATACAAGTGACTCATCTATCGTAAAGACGAATATCAGAGAAAGCGGGACGATATCAGGAAGAAACATGGCAAACACTTAGAGAGAGTGGCTTAACCAAATAGGAAATACCATATTCCTGGCTGCCTACAATCTAAACAGATCAAACTCATCCTTCCTGATACCTCAAATTTAAATTTAGCTAAGAAGCAAATTCAAGAAGAATGGTGTAAAAGACTAACAAAACCTACAAAAAAGTTGCAAAAGAAACGAAGGAACCTTTAGAAGGGAATAACAAAAACAATATTTTTTTTTTGTTTAGTTCTAACAGTGAACTTATAAACCTTCAAACCTTTTTCTTTCACACTTTCTGTAATCTTCTTGTGCTTTATTCTTGCTTTGACTACTGACATGAAACTTACCCGATGACCTTTTCAGAAACCGTAGTCTTACTCTTTTGTTTCTTTCACTGCCTCGTTGCACGCATTGTCGCTCAGACTTGGAAATTTATATGGCCGA
>UXUI01000002.1:0-34151 GCA_900576705.1 Enterobius vermicularis | reverse complement strand
TTGTGTTCCCTCTTGCTGACAATTCTTGTTTCTTCGTTCCTGCTTCGGTGGCTCCTGCACTTGTCTCCATCTCGTTTGTTTCCTCTGTGGCTCCGCTTTCTGCTGCAGTTCTCTGCGTCTGGTTTGCTTAAAATCTTCCTGTCTTCGTCGACTCTCCGCTTTCTGTTCCTGTGTTCTCGTAACTTTTCGAACCTCCTCTGATCCAACCCTCCGTCATTCCGGATGCTTCTGTGATCTCTCCTGCTGACGATTCTTGTTTCTTCGTTCCTGCTTCGGTGGCTGCTGCACTTGTCTCTGTTTCGTTCTTTTCCTGTGCTTTTGTCTTCGCTGGTTCTTCGCTTTGTGAAGTTGTTTTGGTTGTGGTCTTCTCTTTCCGTTTTTTTGTAATCTCTGCCCGTCGTTTGGTAGAAGCGGTCTGTCTGTGAGGTTGCTGCAATTTGACTCAGCTCCTTAGTGGGGGACGCTTTTGCTGGTCCGATCCGCTCGCTACGGTTAGTCTTAGATTCTTTTAATTTTTTAATTTTTTGAGAGCTGCTGATGTCGAGTTCTGTGGTTTCTGTGGTCTCTTTATAGGCATTCGTTAGGTTTTCTTTTTTTGCGGTCTTGGAGAGCGATAATATCGTATGTTTTCCTGCGCGGAATTTCTTCTTGGAGCTCAAACCGTTGCGTCCTCTTGATCTTTTTCGATCGTCTGGTTGCCTATTTTTCCGCTTTTGGAATATAAGTGGACCAGTTGGTTGTAAATTGTCGTTCTGCGGTTTCGCTTTGGTAGGGATCTGTTGCAAGGTCTTCTGTTTTGATAGTCTTTTGGAGTCTTTCAGCTCTGTGCTCCTTAATCTTTTTTTCCTTTTTAGTACTTCTAATAATCCTCTTTTGAAACGGTTTTTTCTCGCGTAACGCTGCGTTTCTTTGGTACTGAAACAAAAGTTGTTTGATGGTGTTTGGCTTACCTTTTTTGTTGTGTCGGAACCGCTTTGGTTTAATTCAGGTGCTGTAATTTTTTTTGGTTGTTTCTCTTCTATTTTTGCTGTCTTTTCTTTCGGGGTTTCAACATCGGCGCTTGCTGCTTTATTCTTCGTCTGCAGTTTTTCGTTTCCTCCTGCTTTTGGAGATATTTTGTGATTTTGTAATTTTCTGACGTGAGGGCTTTCTCGGTAGTCTCCTTGGCTTTTCAATGTTTGCTTGTTTCCTTCCGTTTGGTCCTCTACAGTTTTTGTGCCATTTCGGGCGTAATTGTTGCTATTCCGAGAAGTAGAAACATAGCATAGCTCGTGGATGCAGTTTAAAATTCTATTCGATTTAGGTAGCCGGTTTAATTATAAGTTTAATGTTTTTATCTGTGTTTTTTAAACACTTTTCTTTGTAGTCTTTTGAGGTGCTTCTGTTATACAAAGTGAAGGGCAACTTCAAAATTGTTGAAGTGTGATTTTTTTGAACGTTCACAGTAACTGTATTTAAAGCTGCTGCAGTCATAACCTACAAAACAGCGGTTCAAAAACGCAAACTAAAATCTTTTCTGTTGGGGGAGTTTTGCTGTCAGAAGGGTATTCTTGTGATGTTTGGGGTTTTGCTCACTGGTTTTATTTTTAACTGTATTTTGTTGAACATATTTTCAATCTTTTTGTTTATTTTCTAAACAAAACCAGTTTAATAAACAGCGTTAAAACCTGAAGATAAATTGCAATTGACCTGTTTAAACTTACGTAAGAAAGATAAAGACTACCTGAGATTTTCAGTGACGAAAGTGGGAGAAGGATTTCGAGAATTATAATAATGAAGTAAACGGCGGTATACATTACTGGTACCTTTAAATTTGTCTGGATGCACGCTCGGTGAATTACTGCAGTAGCCAAGTTTCTACGCTTATATAAGCTGCATAATAGACGTCTGATAGACAGGTGACTTTTGAGACTGTTTGTCTACAAGAATATGGTAAGCATATTTGGAAGCGTTTTGCCAGCGATTAACCTTTTTTTTTTGTTGTTTAGCTGTTTTATTATGGTTTTTACAATAATTGCTCAAATTTTGTAAAATCGTCACTTTACTCAAGGCCCACCTTTTCTTTGTCCACAGGAGTTTTCCCTTCAAGTCGTGCCTTTTAAAAATGATAATTATTCCTTTTTCTTTTACGAGTTATTCCTGTAGTGTAATCAGAATGTATTACTGCATCAGAATGTAAATCTCACTATAATTTAATTCTCTTCTTTGGATTCAGTTGTTTAAATTTCATAAGAGTTATCGGTTTTTCGTCAGCAAATTACGGTTGGTTTCATTTTTACTGTAGAGATTTTTTGATTTTTAAGATAAGGATTAATTTGAAATGGCAGACCAATCTTAAGGTTACTACAGACTTTTAGGTCTGCTTGTGAAAGGTTGCAATGAATTTTAAAATGTAAATTACCAAAAGTAATCTATTACTTATTTTGTTTAGAAAAGCTACATTTACGTTGAATGTATTTGAAAATGACGCTAATAAAACTAAAAATTTTTTTTAATTTTAAAAATTTAAAGTCTTACGCATCTTTCTGGTCTAACAGTTACCGAGAAGACTATGTGGACGAAAACCAGAAGTGAAAAAAAGTTCCTCACAAATATGAATGTTATTCGATTTAGCATAGATTGGAAATGCAATCAAAAACTATGTAGCTGTTCTACAGTATTGGTTTCTTAGAAGTCGTTGCAATAAATGCAGTCTTTGGAAGCATTCGATTTTTTTTGAAGTTTTTTGCTTAGTTTCTATCACTTACAGCACTTTTTTGCCTAATGAAATTATCTTTGATATGCTTGATACGGCTAAACAATTTGATTACTTAATGGCAAAAACAAACTTTACAAAGGAAAACACTGCGATCGCCCAACTTGCCTGTACTGTAATTTTCAATATATAAAATACCCTTAGTTGACTGGCGCAGAGTGAAACAATTATTGGAGTGAACAATATAATAATTTTGTACCTACGTATGATAGTTGACTATGATTTCACTATTGAGTACCACCTGCAATTACCTTGTTGGACAGCAAAAACAACGTTCAAATAACTCAAGGTGACAGAGGATTTCATCAGACTATCTCTGCTTGTACTGTAAAAGCATACAGTCTAGAAAGATATATGCGATTAGTATCAACTTGGGAAGTTCATTAATTTGGTTTCTCAGATTATCTGTGAATATGGTGCTTTTAGGAGTTAAGTAGAAGAAAATATTTAGAATTTGTGATTTCTCGTTTACTGTTTTTAATTCGTTCGGATGCGTTTGGTATGTTATGACTGATTTTTGCAAACACATTTGCTTGTTGATAATAGTATGGAAAGCTGACTGATGGTTTAGTGGCCAAAGCTTAAACGACTTTTCTTTCAGAATGAATTTTGACTGTAAAAGTCTTTTACTTGCAGCTTTTTTGTATGTAAGTCATCGATGTATAAGTTTTCTTGAATGAAAAGGAAATAACAGTTTTGTGCTGAACCAGACAGTTAAAAATGACTGCTGTGACATGATTAAGCGTGAAGGCTTCTAAAAAGCTCTGAAACTTTGATTCTTTACAGCATTGAACAATGAAATAAATAACTTCTAGTTTTATTCACTAAAAGTTGTAAAGTGCGTAGGAGACGGCTAAACTTAATAAAGACTTCTGGTAAACATGTTTGTAATGGAAGGTGATCCTTCACACTGGACGAGAAGCTGACAGGTTTCTGCTGCAATTCAGTTATTTCAAATACGGTAAACGCTACCGACTCTTGTAACATTCGCAAAGAAAGAATAAGTCATCAATTTTGAAAAATATGTTACAAGCTATCCGGCATGCAGTTAACATTTGCAGGTTATTGCACTTTATCTTAGCACTTGTCTACTTTGAAAAGTCTGCTGGTCGCATTGTTCATAAGTTTTTATACGTGATAGAACCAAGTTTCTGATTAGCAAAAAGTCACCAGAAGAAAGCACCAAAGTACAGCAGCAATTCAAGTTGTTGAGGTAAACCAGATTGCTAAAAAACAATTGCAAAGAAATGAAAAAAAAAGTTCAATTTTTAAATTAAGTGATCAAATGCTTATGCAACTAATTTTAAATTACGGACAGTTTTCAGAGGAAGAGGCTAAAAAGCAACTAGTGGCGTTAAAAGTCAACAACTTTTTAGTACATAATTCACAAACAAGTCTTTTTAACAGGGTGCATAAGTAATTACGTGGATTCTGTCAGCCATGTAAACGTGTAATGTAACGGAGAGGCTTACAACATCTTGTATGACATAGGTAAATTTAAAAAATAAGATAATAAGCAAAACCAAATAAAATATCAATGAAACTAGCATGAGTCTTAATTTGCTACCGAATCGCGTAATTGGAATTCAATTTTTTCTTGTTTAAGGGTCATAATGCAAGGGAAAAACATTTTTTTTGGTATGTATTACACGTTGCTTTTAAGAAATAAATGAGTCTTGATGATATGTCAGAATTTTTTCTAAAATTTATTAGGTACGTTGGTTGTTTTACAGCAGAGCTTCTGCTCTATCATAATCTGTTGTTATCGGTTCAATAAGAGTTAGCGTAAAACTGATTACGTCACAAATCTTTCGTCGGAATACAGTCGACAAGAAAACCTATACCTTAAAACGTTGACTAAACATTTTAAAATGAAAAGGCAAAGACGGCCAAGAAAAAATTCCAAAATTTCAATTTTACTCACGTGACGTTTACAACTTGTTGTATTAAAGTTATCTACTGTAGACTATTTTTTGAATCAAAAATGTCACTTGTTTACTGCTTATGTCATCAGTACCAATGTTATCCACTTCGGTCTCGACTTCGGTTTCCTGTATGTTCTTTCAAATGTTGTGCCTCTTGTTTAGCAACTTAAAAAAGGAAACAACCTAACAAGTACATAACAATAATTTGAAGTTATTTTGAGCCTTCGAATAATGTTGCATAAGTATAAAGTAATTAAAAGCTATAGACCGCCTCAACAAATTTTCTTTTTCTTTTGTTATAGTAATTAGAGAAAAACTCGAACAAGCTTTTAATTTGTTATGTTTTTTTAATTTTGTTTTTTTTTTCTTTTTTTTTAACATCGCTAATTTTGTTCTTATTTACCTCTTTCTTGCTTACCAACTGTTATTTGTATGAACTGTACAATAAAGGTAGCCAAGTTTATTTCTTTTTCAACATTTCAACACCAAAAAGCATATATTCTGCTTATTAGATAAATTTGGACTATAATTTTAATAAATCTGTGTCAAAAAAAGGTTTACTGAAAGTTAAACGTCGCTTAAATAATTGCATTGTTAAAATTTTCAACATAAGACATATTTTTTTTGTAATAATGTACTGCGTTCAGTTGCATTTCTTTGTTGGAATGATAACGTATGGTATATTGGAATTCAGATCATCAGTTATAGTTCCAACTACAAATGATTAATAACAGATATAAAAATCATGATGAACGAAGAAGTGGTAGCAAAGCAAAAAAAAATGTACTTAACAGTGTCTGACTTAAATCTCAAGAAAATCGCAGTGATATCAGAAAGCTTCTGCTTACCTGCTTTGCCAATACTATAAGTGTATAAAATGCAATAATGCGTTTTTTCTTTCGTTACAAACTCGTTACTTGTTTCATCTTCATATTAAAACTTAGAGGTGTTCTGAAAAGGTTTATAACAATAACTGATATTAAGTGGTATACTATTAAGTGTTTAATACTTTGGTAAAATAGTAACGCTGGTATCACTAAAGGAAGGTAAAGTGAATCAATTTAAAAAGTGAAGATGTTTGTACAATGTCTTACTGTTTACCAACTTGTCAGAAAGAAATTGCACAGTATGTTCACTAAATTCTATAAAACGAAAGCTTTTCAATGAAGTTTAAGTCACAATACACTTTTCATTTTTTTAAACAGGATTATTCCAGCTTCAAAATGCAGTTAATTATAACAATAAAAGTCCAAAACTTTTTATCTGCAAATTGTAGCAACTTTTTAGTATAATTACGGTATATAAGCGTAATAAACAAGTATGTATAAACTCGGCCACATAGATCACATTCTGAAATTAAAGTGAAATTATTTCTTTTTTGTTTTGTAACAGATGAGAGATAGAAGAATCGAAAGTCGAAAAAACGGTGCTGAAAAGAATTTAAAGAACAATAGTCTAATTTTTACCTTCTTTGACACGCTTTAAAAATTTGCAGTTTTTTGAACAAAGTATCCTCTTGGTACGTTTTATAAAAAAAGTTAAAAACTGCGAATATTTAAAAGTATTAGCCAAACAGCATACTCCTGCTTCAAACTCACATTCTAATAAAAAAAGTTTTGTATAATAAATAGTGTGTACTGAATGTCGCATCTCAATGCTGCTGACAATTTATTTGAACTGACGGAATATAAAGCTTTATTTAGAATAGCAGAAAAGATTATGTGTAAAAGGTACTAGAATAGTGCAAAAACTGGTACGTGTTGACTTCCAAAATAATAGTTTTTTGTTGGGTTGTTGAAGAACTAAGACATAATTGTTTCATAATAAAATTGATTCAAATTTACAGAATATACGTTTGACGTCTTATTTATTTTTAAGTTAGTCATAGGATCCTCATTAATAAAATCAGAAAAATAATAGATTTAGTTCAGCTCTTTTCAAAAAAATAAAATTAAAAATAAAAAAAAATAAAAAATAAAAAATAACAACTTTAACATTTTAGGATAGAACTATCAATAAATAGATTAGCAAAATAGGTGTAGAAGAAAGTAATAAAAATGCTGCTGTTACTGTCGTACTTATATTAATAAAAAATTTGATTACTTAATATCACTTTTGTTTACAGTTCAATTAGTGACACTTTGACTTTTATTTATTTGATTTTTTGGCACTTTTTTCAGCTACAATATAGTGTGTTATCAAATTCCTGATAACTAAACAGGTCACTAACAAACTGTTAGCCAACATGTTAAATTGTTGCAGTGTCATGCACTGTCTCTGAAAACAGCAGGAAATAACAGTTAGTTTGATAGGCAGTCAATCGTCTGTTGTACTACTTTTAACTTTTTGTAAAGTCTAGAAAGCCAAAAACATGCTAAAAAACAGATTAAAGGAAAATTCTGAACAACAGATAATAGTTCTCTGTGTATGCAACTTGTTTGACCCAAATGTCACCAATTATGTTTAGTTCTTTCAATATGAATTATTGCTTTCTCGCTTTTCTCTCTTTTCTTTTTTCTTTCATTTTTTTTGTTATACACACATCAGTGCTAAATGTTTTGTTTCGTATTACTTACCATAATACCTAGTTAATAGATAACTTAATAATTGTCAACGGAGAAAATAAAAAAAGCAGTTGTAATACAATTTGCTATAAACTCTAGTCTGCAAATCCAGTCTCTTCAAATGGGCAATTATCAAGCGATTTTTATGCATAGTATCTTCTGAAATTTGTTTCATTTATTGAAACTGCATGGGTATGTTGTATCTTTGCTGGGTTCTACTTATAAACGTTAAACAGTGCTAAATTTGTCACAAATGTAAAACTTTTGATTGTTAATTTAGTGGCATCTTTACAAATTATCAGAATCCCCTGAGAATGATTGACAGTTCAATAAGTTTTGTAAAAAACTGGTATAAAAAGAAAATTCTACAATGTTACCAGAATTGTAAAGAAAATTGCAATTTTTGTCTTTTCTTCTGATAAAACTGCTATTTTTATCTTAAAATATTAATCAATTAGTTTACTTGTGCTTTAAAGTCACGAAAAAATATTGCGGTAAAAGCGCTTTTAGAGGGCTTGAAGACAGAAGAAAGTAACTAAAAAAATTTTTGGCAACTTTCTCTTAATAATTATTGCAAAACTTCTATTTAAACTGATTTTGACAAAATTGAAAAGTACACAACAAAAGATTGAAAAATTTTTACTTTGTCATAATAAGATAGTCTATTTGAAGCATTTTTTACAGTTAGGTAACGCGAGACATCGGCAAAAACCCGTATATTTGCACTGTTGAAAACTTTCTTACAACAATTTGGACATTTATGGTAAACACAATGTTCCATTGTTAAAATTATATTTGTCTTAATTATTTGAATTAAATTACCCTAAATACTCATGCTCAAGAAATATCAGCACCAGCTGATTTCTTCAGCTGTTGCATGCTTGGTTGTCGTTATCATCTATATTGAATCCAAATTTTATAACTGCATCAGTATTAGCATGAACTTTTAAACAAATGAATTGATCAGTTATCCTTTTTTCTTTTAGGTTTGTTTCCTTTGCTTTTGTATGCAGGTTTCTTGAAAAAAAAAGCAAATTTATCCCTGTTTTCTCCTGAAATACTTAATCGACTGTAATAATAAAGATAGTAACTTTATTTACCTATTTTAACAAAAGTTCCAGAGTACTTTTGTGTAGTCGTTATTATATGCACTTTCACAGTAAATTTTTCTACTTGTTTTCATTGTTGTCAAACCTCTCATCAAGCCTTACTTTTTTTACTGATTGAAGAATACACTTTTTGTAACTTAATTGCTTTTTATACTCACTGTTATAGCTGCTTAAATAAAGCTAAATTTAGATTCAAAATCCTAAACGCTGTTTGCCAGGTTGAGTGAAACTGAAACTTGCATCAACTTTTTAACTGTCTGATATAACAACTCAACTAAAAAATATCGTAATAAATAAACTTTTAGAGCCACTATCGCACACAAAAATAAAGATATCAGATCACTTTAATCCGTAATTAATTTCCAAACTTTTTTTCTTTTAAGAACTGATTAGTGACTGTTTGAAGGTGAAGTCTTTTATAGTGCGCTTCCAGTCAGATACTTTTTTGTAAATGGAACAAAGAATTAATAACTAAAACGGTAAAAAAACATAGTTATCTTTTTTTTGAAAATATGATATAGAAATAATTTTGGCCAATTCCAACAAAAAATTCATTTGAAAAAGTTGTTGCAATCACCCTTTCACAGATAGTGAAACTGCATTTTTTCACTCTATTCTGTCGGGGTCATGAAGAGTCGGCTTTGGTAACGGGTTAAACTTAACGTACTCTTCTTTTTTATCTTAATTATATAAACCAAAATTTGTTATTATAATTTCAAAAGTCGAAGTTAAAGTTTAGAGTTCCACATTTTTTTACAAAACGTGTTTTGAACGATATCAGAGACTTTCATTTGAGATTATCTTGCTTTTAGAGAAGTTTTTCAAGCAAATATTTAAACCATTTTCGTTCATCTCGTGTTACAGTTGTTCAAAGCAAGTTTCTTTTTTTTTTACGAGAACAGCTTTTGAATTTCTGTTATATAATCAGCTAAATATGTGACAGGTTATAGTAGCTGCTAATCTTTAGGATTCTTGAACGTTTCGCTATTCTAATTAACCCTTATTTTTTTCTACCTGACTTCAAAAAGGTTCTTTGTGACTGCGAGATAATCAACGAATGAAACTGCCTGCAAAACGTGCAGTTTTGAACGGACCAACCTACTGAAGAAGTAAAAAAGTGAATAGTGCTTTTTGCCAGTTATGCCACTCATAGTCCTCATGGGATTTGTTGGAAGGAAAAGAAAAGGTTACATCATTATTAGTGATATACACTTTGTTAAGTTTTATGGTCTTTTTTACTTCTTCTTTTTCTTCTCAATAATGATTTGCTCTTTTATGCAAGCTGTTTTCTGAAATAACATTTTGTTGATCACTTACTTTAACTTTGAACCTTTTTCATTGTTTTCTTACAGCCAAAGTTTCATTAAAAGTTTAACAATGAAGCTCTGACTGGTTGCCTTTTTTTTCTTCTTTTCAATTTTGAAATTTAAACTTTTTAACTCGGAGCGTTTTATAAGAAGAAAAAATGCTCAAAAATTTTTAGAAACTTTATAATACAGAACTGTTGTCTTCTACGATATTAACTTTTTATTCATTAGAAAATTTTTTTTGTTTTTTATTTCTGAGTAGTTCATTATTAATAACAAATATTTAGAGTTATTTATTGCCAGCAATGTTTATCTTGATTTTGTCTATTCTATTCTAGACCTAATCATAACCAATCTAAAATTTAAAGAAGTGTGCATTTTTGCAACATTTCAGCAATTGTTCTAAAACCACTACCGCAATACTCATTGATATGTCCTCAGCTTTGCAAACTGTGAAGAATAAAGTTTGATAATAATATTAATTCAGTTTATTAGTTTATTTGAAAAATTCTACAAACTGCTAACCTGTCACTACTACTTTATAAAACCTCCATTAAAAACATTTAACTCGTAATAAGACGTCATCAAAAGAGCGAGAAAATAACTAGTCTCCCTTATTCACAGTTCTAAACAGTATCGGCTGCACTTATGTTAAGCCATACTAGGTAATTTACTTGTGTGTCTCCCAGCCGATAAAGACAGCTGAAAAAAGACGAGCAACAGTTCCACCTAAAAATAAGTGTTTCTTTGACACCAGAAAAGTAATTTATGCAATTCAGAGAATCTTACGTAAGCAGTTTTGAATATTTCTGAGTTGTTCAAGGGTCAATCAATATATTTTGATTTTTCAAGAAATTTTGCAGAAAAAAATTTTTTTTTTTTGCAAAAATTCTTGAAAAATCTTTTTGAAAAAATGCTTTTATAACTTTAATGACGTTTATTAGAAAACTTCCTATTTTATATGAAAAAAACAGAAAAGTGACACTCATTTTTGAGCATTTCCAGCTTTTAATACTTTCGGTAAACGACAATTTGCATACCAGCAACTTTTTAGTAACAGTCAAGTAAAAAGAGAAATCAAAAAAGATCAATAATTAAAGTTTTTTATTACTTGTGAAGGTTTTTTTTGCTGCTATAAAGCAATTAGAAAGACTCCTCGTTTTCATTGGAAAATCTAAAAATCCTTGCTTATAGTTGCAGCGGCCCAAAAAGCACAGATTATTATACTTCTTGTCCTCTTAAATGAATTACTAGCTAGCAGAAAAGTGGCAACTGGTCCTGAAAAGTAAAAACCACCATCATAAACGAAACTTTTTTTTATTCTTTATTTTCTTTTAGGTTCACATGTAAATTACAAATTTCAAGATGTTTTGCTATTGTAAATATGCTATAGCTTTTTAAGGTATTGTAAGCACATTTTATTCCTTCAGACTACCTTTCAAGACCCAAAGTAATAAAAGCAGTGAACGTCAAAATCATTGCCAAAATGAATCTTCCACAAAAAACAAAATAAACTTTTTGATGAAATTTTACTTCTGTCTTTACAGATTTCCAGCATGTGCAAAGTACCAGCCGCGTTTATTGTGTTGATTGTTGCAAGCATGCAGGTAGGATGTGCTAATTTACATTTATTTGGTATGGTTGGATCAAATCCACAAAATCCTCTACGATCTGGAGATGCTGAAATGCGCAGGTTGAAGTCATTTTTCAAGCATGTAGAAATTAAAGTTTTTTATTATTTAAAGTAATCTTATTGTAGAATAAGGTAACTCATCAAATAAACAGTGATTAATATTTGAAAACTAATGTTTTGTAATAATTGTCAAAAAAATGACAGAATAAATAAATAAGTAGAAATTTTCTTATTTTCAGAGCGTATAATCTTCATAACCTCAATATGATGGCATCACTCAACCATATGAATGATATTATAGCACAAAAAGAACCGTTTCTTAAACGACGTAAATGAATTAACTCATACTTTTATTACAAAAAAATAACATCAATCTAATTTTATTTCAATGATAATAATAACAATAATAATTTCAACATCATGAATTAATTAGTAATCTTTGTTGAAGGCCGAAACATTTGTTAAAGAATATCGAGTAAAAAGTTAGATTAATAATTGCAGTATATCAACCAGTTTATTGTTGCTTTAAAAATCTATACTGTAGAAAATGTCGTTGTATTCTTAGGCTACTATCCGTTCTGACGTATGCTAAATGCATAACGAGAATTACAGCAGTCTGCCAGATTACTGACGCAAGAAAGAAATGAGCCTGTTGCTAAAGATATGAGTTGATAACACATATTTTAACTTTCTGTTTTGAAGGAAAATAAGGAAGTAAAAATATTGTGCTTTTTGACTTATTCAAGTTTTTTTTGCAATTGCAGGATCTGTCGAACTCAGTGAAAGAGTTCTCTTCTAACCGTTGAAATAAAAGCATAAAGTTAAGTATTTTGCTAATAATCATTCATAAATCTCCATGTTTGACACTTCAATTAAATTCTTCAGTCCAAGTAAAGATTCTCCTTGAATTGAAGAATTTTAGAGATTGCAATGTACTGTGCTTTCATTACTAGCCATTAGATTGTTTTGTTTTTTCGTTCTCTAACTTTTTTCTTTGCTGTTAAAAAAAATTGAAAAATAAAAGGTTCCTAACAGCGTCTAAAAAACAAATTTCTTTTTCACCCTTATCGAGCGGTAACTTAGAATTATAGCTGACAATAAGGTATTTAGCTTTTCAGAGAATATTGTACAATATCCTACAGTTTTCTTTCATTCAAAATTCTCCTTCGAAGTACAATTATAGTAATGTAGTTAAACAAGTACATAGCTACAAAGATAATATTTCTAAACGATTAGATTGTTCCACGACGATATGCTATAAAAGTTTCATTATGGATCTCTGCATCTACAATTAATATTTGTAAGAAAAAACTATCATTGTTTCATAAGATGTTAATTAAAAAAGTGTAAAAGTAGCAGCAGAAATTCCTTCAAACTTCTCAAGCAGAAGTCTAATTATTTTTAGCATTAATTTAGTGCTCCCCAGACGATACTTCTCATAGTATTTTGAAAGTGATATCACTTGACAATTACTTTTCAGACATACCTTGTCTTCTCAACCTCTCTTAAAAAATTGACTGAGAGATGTGCAAAGATGTGGTTGAATGGTGACTGATGCTGCAGAAAAAAATAAGCAATAGAATTTTCAAAATTTTATTTGTTATTCAATTTGACATTAAAAAATTGAAATGTTTAGGTTTTTTGAACACCTAATTATTTAATCTTTCTAAATATGGTAAAGAGAACAAGCCCATAATGTAGTCTAGAAAATAACTGTTGTTAAAGCACATTATAAAACTAACTTGAATAAAGTTTTAGACGGCTCATAAAGTTTTTTGCAATATAACCAACAAGATTACCCGAAAACGTTAGAATACTTGTAACTGCTTGACAATTTTCTCTTTTCTCAGAAAAAAACTGCTCTTAACAGTTAGCGATTTTTCACCACAAAACAAAAACAGTTTCTTCTCACTTTATTAAAAAAACCAGGATTTTGAATAGACTGCAAGAGCAACAATCAACAAGTGCTGACAAGTTGTTTAAAAATATGTCTTAAAACTTCTAACAAAAACAACTCTTTTTCTTGCTCATTACTGGTGTTGCGTTAGAAATGTTTGCGTCATTTCCAGAAAAATACCAAATAAAAGCGTCAGTTAAGCCTCCAGGTTTGAAATATGAAGATAAACCAACATAAACTACTGCGTGCAAATTGCCTCAATTGCGGTAATCGTAAAGATATAATCACTTTCTGCCATTGCCTCTACTTAACGACTTGAAACCGTATTGCTAGAAGTGACTAGTTTGAAGTCGAAGAAGAATTACACAAGCACTTTATGTTAAAAACCTTCCTCTCCTGTTTGTTAACCTAGCTTAGCATAAAGCGCAAAGTTTCCCGACTATCGCAGGATTCAAACCTGCAGTCTACAGTCCCGTAGACTGACACGGTCTCTATTGCGCCACGCGGTGGCCTTGGGGTTGCCTCCCCTTGTTATTTATCAGCAGCTTAGACGTTCAGTTTTGATTGTAACGAACAACAAATTATAAAATCAACTAATTTTGCTCTTTAGTTGTCCTTGAATATTTAAATAAAACCTGAATAAATAAAAAGATTAGGATAAAAGTGCTCTTTCTTCTTCTACGCATAGGTCGCAGTATACCAATGTACGGTTCATATGGTATAATTTATTGAGTAGCGTACTTTATAAACAACGACTGATATACGCCTAAATTCCTTCCCGACGTTACTGAAGTTTTTTTTCAGGTATATCGTCTCGATAAATAATAAAATATAAATATTTTGTTATAATTATCACTGCAAACCAAAAGTACTTGTCGGTGCAGAATACAAGTATTGTGCATTTAATATCGCTTACCTAAAACTGACTGTGGTAACCAAATGGTTCAGCAAGACTCTCATAGAAACTATTATTGTAAAATTTGCGATGTGCATTCTCAGTCCTATGTGCAACCAAAGACTTGTCGCTGCTCACTACTGTAATGAAGACAAAACCATACTACCAGCCACAGTAGTTTTTCGCAACTGTCTAGTTAATGAGCCAAAGCGTTATATCAATTGTTCTCCTTTTTCTCCAGTCATATGTTAATTGAGTTACATTACTTTCTTATTCAACTAAAGCAGCTGTAGGAAAGCTGAAGAATTGTCAATCGGTTTACGAGATTTTATCAAATATGCACTAAAACAAAGTCGAGGAGTAGCGAGATTTCTAAATAAGACTACCATGTTTCATAAATTGTTCAGCAAATCAAAAATAATGGCATCCTTTTAGAGCAAATTTTAATCAGAAGTTTGCAAAACTAAACACCCGACCGACTTATCAATTTATCTGCTTTTTTTTTTTTGTTCAATATCTATACACTTTAAAGATTTCTCGCGCTAAAGTGCGATTCCAGCAAACAAATTAAATTTTTTTTTTTTTTAAAGTCAAGTGCCAACTTCAACAAAAGTTATACACTTCAATCTTAGTACGTATATTCATTTGAAGTACACAGTGCTGATCAAATCCCGCATTTATTTTCCAAAAGTTCAAGACGGTTGGTTCAGATTGGTAGTAACGAAAAGCAATGCAAAATGAAAGCAAATTCAAAATCTTTGAAGTGCATTTATGTTTCGCAAAGCGTTTTCCCCATACAAAAACATATCACAGATTTTATTAATCAAGTGCTGTAGACATTGCATCAAATGACACCATTATTCTACCCAATAGGTAATTTACCACAACCACTTTTGCTCTATACAACGATATAAATGCGCTTAGTTTTACATATTTTGCTGATTGGAATACAAAGGAAATACCTAATTGCTCAACAGTCTCAAAAGTAAAAGCGGCAGGTCGAAAACCAGACGTAAAATTGAAGATGTCTCATTTGATGATAAACAAAAAACTGACAAAGAGCTTCAATTTGTCCTTATTAGACGCTGTTTGGCGAGTGAATGCCGCAATAAAGCATCCTTTTCTAAGAAAATACTGAACAGACATTATTGTAATAAATGGAGAGCTAGCTTCTAGTAAAACTGACAATAGAAAGTGTGAGCAACTTTCAGAAGTTTCGAAATTTGGTATTACTGTCATCAAATTAATGTCATCAGATTTTTCAGTGATTCAAAAAAGAGTTTTCGTTAAATGTGGAACAGTTTTTCCCTTTTGTTATTCAAAAACCAATCATTGAAAAAAACGACTGTCGTTTCAATCCTGAAGTTTCATTGAGAAACGAAAAAAATTATAACGAAATAACTGATAACTGATACAAACCAAGCTAAAAAATCCTTGAGTTTTATTTCTTAACAGAAACAATAATGTTAATAAATTTAAATTGAGAAATTTTAAATGATACTAGTTATATCTAATCTTTACTGTACCGTTAGATAGATTTCTTTTGCGAAATCGTTGGGTAGACTTAAAATAGCCAAGCTCTCTAAAACTTTTTTGTCAAAATTTCGCTGAATTCCAAAATGAAGTATTCTTTGATCAATTTACTGACGAATTTCAATGTTAACCCACCATTAATTGCTTGCTTCAAAAATTTGCCGGCAGAACCAATTCTAAGAAGAGAAAGCCAGCTTAGAAACTGGTAGTGTTGCGTAGTAAAAAGGGGATTTAACGCGATAAAATTAAACTCAAAACTATTAGGAATAAGAAAAAAATAAAAATTCGTAGCACCTGTATGCAACGAAATAACTAAAGACATAAGATAAATAGCTCCTCGATTATCGCCACATTTCGACATTATAATTCTAATTCATATTTTTTCACAAAGGTTTCTCGTAATTCAGTTACAATGTGAGGTAAAATAGAACTTAATGCAAAAACTAACTTATTGATTCTTTAAAGACGGGAATATTACAAACTTTCACCCTGTTGTCAGTATCTGCGCTTTCTAACAGGCAGCTAATATTATGTCACTAAAAAAAATAATCTTTACTTCTTTTGTGAACCTGTCGCAATTACCTAGATATATCATTAAACTAGATAAACTGTTTTAAAATTTAGGAGAAAATAATGAACAATGAAAATAGAAAGATGTCCAATTTTAGTGCTTAGTAACTAGCGTCTTATTTCTTTTTCGTAGACCATGCATCAGGAACTCAAGTAAATCGGCTCACTGATTTACAGTTTGTCTAGCTGGCTCACTAAGATTTCCTGCCACAAAAAAAGAAATTTTTACTTCGAAATTTATAGTACTCTTTTGAGATAAAGTATTTAAAAACCAAAAAACAACAGAAACGGGTTTCGAAAAAGAAGAAAGGATAAATCTGTTAGACTTTAAATATTTAAGGCTTCATTCCAGTAAATTTTAAAAAATATTTTTTATCTCTAAACTTCATCTTGAAGTTGTAATCTTGAATTAAACTTAGATTGCAAGTTTTGATAATCAAACAAAAAAAAATTTCTTTCCTGCTAATTACCAAAGCAGAATTGAGAACCTAAAAAAAATGCTGTTCCTTGAGAACCCAAAGCAAATTAGAAGTAACCAATTACAGAACTGACTATATGTGTAAATATTTTTGAGAGTGGTTGAGTAGAGTTTATCTTGTAGTTTTGAAGGCAATTTTAGTGCAAATAAAACTAACCCAAACCCGTATTAAGAGTGGCATTTTTGGTATAAAATGCACCTGTTGAATGCAAACTGCATCGTTAGACAAGGCTTTGTAGTACTCAGAAAATTATATCGACTTACAAATATCACCAATGATTACTTGTTTCAGGAGAGCTGATTGTGCCAAAACTGATATCTGTGGATATAAATTTCATCTGTTTATTTCAAATGACCAACGGCAAACGAAATTGAATAAATTTTTTGCAAATTTATCTTTGCCTTTAATCCACTTTTTATTGCAGTTTTTAAACCATCTATCCTTTATTCTTTTCAAAAATCAAATTGCTTAGGAATTTTGGCTCTGAATTCAAACCAGTCACTGCTTTAACTGATATCAAAATCATTTATCTAGCCTAGTAATTTTCGAAAAAAAAAGATAAATAAACGAATAAATAGAAAAGAAATGTTGTATTACGATAATCCAAAGATGAAAATTACAAACAGAAGCTAAATCTGAGCTCTTCGAAGTTTACCGCACTTCAAATCTATTCAAGAGAAGAGGCATCGGTCATCAGAAAAGTATTGCATCATTGAGATCACTACACAGTACATTGTCCGCTTTTTTTTCAATTGATGAATAGAGCAAAAAAAACTGCCAATTTGAGAAAAAGCAAAAAATTACTTGAGCATTTGGTTAACCCTTTCCAAACAATAGATTAGCCAAAATATAAACAAAATTCCCACACAGAATGAGTAAACGCATTTTTCGATTATGAAAATGTACAACTAAAACTCAAAAAAGCTCCATGCCATGAATATCATTGTTCAGGCTACTTAATTCCTCAAAACAGTAGGTGTCAAACCTGTTAGAGTGAATAGATCTATTAACAGCGCTATTGAAAATAATGCATAAAAATCTCGGTTTCAAGAGCTGCAAAATCAGTGCATTTCTCGTTACTTCCAAATCCGGTAAGACAAATTTTCAAATTCCAACATTTTTGTTTGCGCTGGTTTCTTTAACCATTGAAATTGATACAAAAACAGTGACCGCTGTGATTTATTCGCAAACAGTACAACTGAATTAAACTTTTGGAGAATCGTAGAGGAATCTCGCAAAACAAAATAAAAAGAAAACAATGAGCAGACATCCAAAGTTGCATTGACGCTGTTATATACGCCAGACAAAGCTTCAGAAATTTACTGCCTTTCCAAGTATTAAAAATACAAGCATTGGACACGGGTATTACCAAGGTATATCTAAATTTCTGTAAAACCAATGATGTCAATAAGTTTTCTTGAACCCCTGTCTTCCTATTTTGCTGAAACGTTTGATTAATTCTTGGTGAAAAAAAACAAACTGGCTAGAAAAAAACTCCTAAAAATTCTAACGCCATTCATACAGCATGTAAAATTGAATACTAAAGTCCGGGAATCATAGCCCTAACAAAATTTATACAAACAGAAAATGATCTGAAAACTCTCCGTAGGCGTTCTTCCTTTTTAAACCACATAAACCAATATCTGATTTTGAAAGAATGTTTTATGAACCTATATAAGAAAATTCTGCAAACATAGGTCACTGCTCCTAAAAAAAAAGATTTATGGCATCATTAACAAAAAGAAAAAAAGAAACTGAAGAAAAATCCGCATTATTAGCTATAAGACAAGTTTATCACGAGGCAGAAGAGGATATCATTCTTATTATTCTAAAATTACTGCCAATTTTGGCGTAATTGCGCTGCCAATACTGTTGCCGGTGAAAAATAAGTCACTGACATATTTTGTATTAAAACAAAAGATTTTTTGATATTGAAATTTAGTGAGTAAAATAGACCCGCCAGAGCACCAACTTTTTGAGTTACATACCCATATGACCACTACATTCAAAAAAACGAATCGAAAATTTACTTTGACAGACCGTATCATCTACAGCAAAAAAATAGTTCTTCTTGACCTGAAACGATAAAACTGCATCACAAAATTCAGTTCGGCGACATATAGAGGAGAGAATATTATGTCCACAAATGGTAAACTGTATGTTTCATAAAAAAACCACATTAAATTAGACAATGACAAAAAAGCATAATTTTTTGACTACCTTAATGAGTGTACACTGATATTGTCGCTGCGGTGAATGAAATACTTTTTTTTTCTTGCCAACACAGCTGCTTATCTGTTTTGCACTTCTTCTATAAAGCAGGCAATAAACCAGTCCCTTCCATCAATAATTATAAATAATTATTGATGTAGAATGTTGGCTAAAGAAAAATATCAATTGCAGTTACAATGATACTCCCATATGGAGCAATAAGTTTTTTGCTCTCAAGCTTACCTTAATTTAAATTCAAAAATAAAAAACAAACAGATGTGAAATGTCAGTTTATTTCCAAAACTGCATAACAATCCGTGACGTACAACTGGGCGTGATAAGTAAACACAGAAAAAAATACTGAAAAAAGGAATCTGAGGTTTTATTTGACTCTGTTCATCAAAAAAAAAAAAAAATAAAAATAAAAAAAGAAAAATTAAAAAATAGAAAAAGAAAAAGAAGGAAAAAAAGAGAAAGAAAAGAAAAAGTAACAAAGAAACATCAAATGAATCTGGAAAATCATGATAATATTTTTCTCTAATAGGGATTTAGAATAACTGTAGGGTATTCATTAAAAAATGAAATGAATTAAGAATCATCAAATAAAAGTCTGTATTATAAAGTGACATACAAACTATTCTAAAAGAAACTTCCCTCTAAGTACTCCAAAGAAAAAAGAATAAATGCAAGAAAAAAAAGAGAAGAAAAAAACAAACAAACAGGCAAACAAACAAACAAACAAACTAACAAACAAACGAAAAAAAAAAAACAAGAAAAATCCCATAGAAATTAATTTGCGGCATTATTTTATTAATAATGTAGTTGTGAGAAAGCGTCCTGCATTTTGATTCGCACCTTGCTAAAGCTTTTGATGACCGATATAGAAGTCAATAAATAAAAATAAACTAATAAATATATTTTTCAGATAATTATGAAATATGAAGAATGCTTTGAAAAATAAACAAACAACAAAACAATAAACGAAATTTCTCACTAAAAATAATAAAATACTGATGCCAAAATATTAATACACAGGTTTGAGAGAAAAAATGACAATACGTTTCAAAATAAAACCCTAAACAAGAAAAAAAGCACATGGAAAACATTTCTCAACTTTGATTTACCCGAAATCTGACAAGAAAAAGAATAAAAAAAATAACAAGCACAAAAAATAAACAACTTCTTCTTATCTGAAACATCGCGGGACCAGACGATTGTATAAGAAAAAGACCAGAATAACGAAAGACAATACCGATACATCGAACCAAGTGATTAGAATATCTAAACTTAATAATATCTCTAACTGTAATAAAAGGTTCAAAATTGAGCAACAAAATCGAAAAAAAAAAAATGAAAGAAGTTCCATCTATAGTTACATTGGTCGATTCAGCAACATTACAACTGGCGGTTGGTTAGACGTGTCCTGCAGCCTATAGTTCTGGCGCAGCTCATCATTGCCATCTGTATAGCAAACATCTTCATCATCTTCCGAGATTTCGCTGCTGCAACTACCCTCACACTGTCGGCTACCCGATGTACCGTCGACCGGCTTTTCTTCAGCGTCTAAGTCAACGTTCAAACACGGTTGTTGCCGGATAAAGTTACCACGAATAAAATTCACTTGACAGTTATTAATGGTTCCACTGGTGTCCAAGAGAACTACACTGCCTTGTTTCCAACCCTGCGCAGACGGGCCAAATTTATATACTAATCTTCGACCAGATACAGGTAGCAAAATTTTTGTATTATAATAATACCTAAAAAACATATATTTCGTAAATTCGCCCTTAAATAGTGAAGTAAAAATAAAAAAAAGCTAATCTCCCTACCATCTTTTAAGATAAAACTATACAATGTACAATTCTAAGTACAGTGGTGATAGCAATAAATGAAATCTAAAAAATCTAAAAAACTTCATTTCAGCGGTGAATTTACAGCAAATCGCGGAATGGTCCCTTTCTTTAAAACAAAACATTTTCGGTTCTTCGTTGTTGGTAACAGCGATTAATTTTACAAGAAAAAATGCTTAAAAGTAATTACCCATTTCAATCACGAGAACCATTTAAAATATAAATCACCAGACTAAGCAGAGTCAGAAAATGTTATTTCTACTTTAACACTGAATTAATTGAATCAACTCCAGCTCACATCAATCTTTTTCAGATAATTTTTACCAATTCATCTAGTTCCCAAAAAATATCAAAGTTGAGTACAGCACACTAATCGCCACAATTTGTGTATTAGTGGTCAGATCAGAACAAAACTTGGGGAGAAAAAGTATTAGCAAAGTAGTTAGCATATAGTTTCTGCAAATCTTCGCTGTCTAATTTCCTTACAGGTTGTTAAAAATTTAAAAACTAACCTGAATTTGAGACGCCGAATGACCATATTTTAGAACAGTCGTCCCTCAATAAAAACTGATCAGCAAACGGAAGTGAAGATTAGGTAAAAGAACAAAGAAGAGTATTGTTAATTACAGGAAAAACCAAAGTGTTTGGCAGGAAGATAGTGGCAAAGCTAACGGGGGAGGCAAAACTTTGTATTAGATTACAATGAAGCATGTTCCCCTCACATGTTTCCCGCGGGATTATGTGGCTTTTGAATAATATGTGAGCTCTGTAAAATTTGGACAGTTGAGGCTAATTGAGGGGCTTGTGACACCGTCGAATTTTGTTGTAAATGAGGCCCTTTGTTGCTCGATGTGAAGCTGGTTAATTTTTGTGATGATTTCCTGACATTATCATCAAGTCCAGTCACATCTATTCCATCCACTTTAGTTGCTTTCTCCCATTCTTCAGCTCCAGGGCCAAATTTATATACTAACTTTTTAGGGTATAAACCCGTTTTTGGAACAGGCACCAAAATCTGCTTGTCATAGTAAGTCCTGAAAGTCAGAAGTAGGTTAAGTTCAGTCGTGCAGAGATTGTTACGGAAATGTGCCCAATATCCAAAACCCAGTGGTAATCGGTCAAATAAAGTTGATAGAAAAATGATAGGTTATCAGCCTCGCAAAAAAATTCAATGTTCTGAGAGGAAAAAAAATTGACATTGTAACTTCCAGCCACTTATTCTAAAAAAGGAAAAAGAAAAAATAAAAAAACAAAAAAATTTTCTGCAGTTACTTTATGGTGCACTACTTTTCACCCGGAATATGCTTCTTTGTCTTTCAAAACTGAGCTAGAACCGATCAAGAGACTAGTCGAGCTGTAGATGAGTATGTAGTTAAAAGCATGCGAAACTAACAGGCTAATGTATAAAAAAAGGTGCTAGCAAAATTTTACTTACTGTAACCACCTGTCCTCTTTTTTCCCTCAGTTTTATTCTACAAGATAAGTACTACATTTACAATGTAATTGAATTTTGCTGTACAATGTACGAGAAACACAGGTCATAAACAGCTTACACTACCATAACGACTTCAACGTTATATTATTAACTTAGCAACGACTGAAGAGGAAAAGTGATGTAAAACAGGTTATAAAGCTAGCAGCTAGTTTCTTAACGCTAAATCAAATCTAATAAATTAGCATACCGCATCGCACGACTCAGTTTCTCGTAAGTCATCTTCGCATTATTTTTTTTCTTCCCCCACAAACGTGCTAGTTTCTCGGACTCAACAATACGAAACACTCCTTCCTTGGGATCTTCCCACCTACAAAGAACAAAATATGATTGACAACAAAGCTCCTTTTCAGACTATATTAATCAGCAAAGAGAGCACTGGCAAATAACTTAGAAAAGCAGTCAAAAAACAAACCTTACTATACTCGGGCATGTTTCTGGGTCCTTTAATGCATCTCTTATGAATTCCCACAATTTATTTCCCTTCGTATGTGTTGATCGTTTACGCCTTCCAGTACTAGTCCCCTGGATATCATCTGCCTCTTCCGAACCGTTTTCAGCTTGAAAGTTGAATATTTTGTTCCAAGCATATCTCAGAAAAATTTCGAAGGTAACTTGTAAAGAATCTAAATATAAAGTGTAGATTCATAAGGCATACTGATGGCATCACTGCTATTCAATCCTGACGTGGATGGCTTTGGCTCAAATGGTGGTGATTCTGACGCGGTGGAAGCTGAACAGGGAGGCATTGAAGATAAAGTTGACAGCTGCGACAATCCTGTCAAGTTTTGAACAGTAAACTGTGTAGACACAACTGGTTGAGGTTGTTGCGATAACGGATTCATTCTACAAATGATTCATTGAACAACAACATATCTGTAAAATCATAGCTAACTTTTTTTCCAAAGATCAAAAAAACTGCACTAACAGAGTCTGTTCTATTCCACGACCATGACATTGCAATAGGTCAGGTTCCTGCTTCAAAGCAAATGCTCGCAAATAACCTTCGAGAAATGCGTATTCTACAAACAAGTTTAATAAATATAATGTCAAACAGCTTAGAAATTCGCTTTTTTTGACGATAGCTTTTACACTTACAAATTCGTTCATTATTCCTCTATTTTATAACTTCAAACCCTCACCACTTCATCTGAACCAAAAATAAGTACGATCAACAAAGCCGTCAACTCAAACTGATGACTGTGACAGCAATAAAAAATTACTGTGACAATAATAAAACACTGTCATTGAAAACAGAAAAAAATACGAAAAATTTTAGTTACGACCAACTTAAGTTGGATTTCTTCTGCCTACAACAAATTTGGAATTCCATCTCATGCTGTTAGATCCTCCTCATCATATCGGCTAGTAAAACATATAATAGTTTTAGGTAGTATTTTCCAAGTTTCTCTGCTTTCATGAATTAGCGATTGCCTAATGAAATTTTCGTACAATGAATGCACTAACCACCATTTTTTAACACCAACCACAAGCCTTAAAAGCTTCTATTTCAGCTTAATTACAGCGGTTATGTTTCCATATCGATTAGAAAACTGAGCATGTTAGCAACATCTTGCAGATCAGTAAAAACTTTATTTCTATTCTTGAGGTATCTTCAGTTCAAGAGGAGTGCCACTCCGGTATAATTACCTCCCAAAAATCGAAAAAAAAAGTGAACAGTGTTATATTAAACTTCAAAAAATAGATTTTTTACTGCAGACCGATGACCGTTTTACCTACATAAATCATTTGAGCGAAAAATTTAGCGGGAAAAAACCTATAATCAGAACCAGCAACAGTGGTTTTGGTCAGGTCTTCTATTACCAGTAATAAACCTGCAACGGAATCTGCTTAAGTCTAAAACTAAATAAATTTGTGAAGAAGCACTGTAGTATAATCGCGCGCAAAAAAGCTTAGATTTTCAATAGTTATCTTTAAAAGAAGCTTATCCACCGTAGAAATCAATCCAGAACACCGCTGAGTAAAATCCTTAAGTTTGACCATAATCCCAATTTCGACAAAGATGCACAAAAACAATAACTTTATTTGATTTAAAAAAACAGTGACAGAGTTTGAAGAAATTACGATAAAAGAAGCCACTGGAAAGCAACGTAATCAACAATCTTGATTCTTCAGTAAGTATTTGTTTTTTCAAAGCGCTATCAAAAAATTTCTGCCAGCATCCCTATTCGATTAGATAGAATGAAAAAAATTAGAAATCTATTTTAAAAAAATTTAACTTCTCGTTTGTCATTTGTAATGTTCCACGTTTGTAAGTGACGTGTTATTTTTAAACGATTTTTCAAGAAAATGATTAATCTTGAAACTTATCGTTTCAAAGTTTCGCTAACAAACACATGTGAAATCGAAGACTAAATGAAACTCACGGTGTGATCCACCATATAAGAAACCGTCTACCCAATCAGTTACGCAATTATTCCAAAGAGTGAGAGCTTGCCAATTTTAAAAAGAAAAATAACCCAAGTATATCAAAAAAAAACATATAAAGTTTTTCACACCTAAATTCCATTCAAGACTCCAAATTTTCACTTTAACTAAAATGCACCAATAAACATACAAAAAACTGTTCCTCTGCTGTACTAATCTTGCCTTCGCTTCAAACTATTTGAAAGAAGATGTAGGACGTTTTCATAAGTTGCATTTACCAGTTGTCGGTTCCCTTCTTTTTCGCTAAAAAAATCCAAATGCTTTTTTAGAAACTCGGTACCCTGCAAACCTAAAATTTATCTGCTTTTCAGGCCGTTTTCCCTCTAATCCCAAGTATTACACACGTTTCAACGAACTGACAGGAATTTAAACCAATTTATCAACTATTTTATCATTAGCTGCCTTTCGGCACTTAAACACGAGAAAGTCCTCATTTTGATGCGTTTCAGTGCAAAAAAGGCAGCCTTCTATAGAATGCCCCTCAATCTTACTGCACTTTCTTTTTTCTTTAACCGAGCTGTTCTGCCCACTAAATAGGAAACAGCTAAGCAGTCGTCGAAACACCTTGCTCAGGAACTACCAAAGCATCTCTAATAAAAGTACTGTGTACATAAAATTAAAAAAGAAATTAACAACTAATACTTAAAAAATAAAAAAGCTTCTAATAACAAGAATAAACGTTCTCTCTAGTCCCATTTGCTGATTGTTTAATCAGCAAATGGGACTAGAGAGAACGTTTATTCTTACCTGAATTCCAGTGTCTCAAAATTCCAGATATTATAATTGAAAAAGGAAGACGTTACTTGTCAAGAAGGTCATATTCAACAAAAAATTGATAAGTTCCCCTGAATATTTCCACCTTGAAGGTCTTAAATATCAACACTATATTGTACGCCACTACCACATTTTTATTCAAGATTAAAAGATTTTCCAAGACTAATTCTGTCAAAAGCCAAATCTGGAAAGTAAAGAACCACGTTTTAAAACTACGAAAAAGAGTGAAACTTGTTTTTTGAAATCCAATTCACATAAATGTCAAGAGAGAGGAGAAAAACTGCTCAAAAAAAAATGACAACTCATTCACATCTGATTAACATATTATTATTTTTTTTAACTTGACTTTGATATTTAACTGCTACCAGTTAAGGTTAGGATTTCACTTTCGTTTCTTGTAAGAATGGTCTAAAAGAACAAAAATTTGATGTAAACATTAGATTTAAATCTGTGGAGGGTTACTTTACTACGCTTTCTCTTCCATCTTTAGCGTCTTTTAAACCAACTGACACTACTTTTTAAGTTCGTATCGTCTTCCAACAAAACAAAGTCGTTTATCAATCATTTTTAAAGTGGAATGTAACTGGTAAGAAACGAAAAGAGTCAACTTCCACAGTAGAAGACATTTTGAAACCAGTTCTCCTTTAACGTGTGTAAACTATATAAACGCAAGCTGCCTTGTTTACCGAGGTTGCTTCTGCTTCCTCAGAGGGTTTCCCACACCGTTCTAACACAGTTGTTTTATGGATACCCATTAACCTTAACAGAAGCAGTACACATCACTGCGCAATCAATTACGCTTTCTACACTCAAGGCTGTGAAACGTCATATAGTACTTGTCAACAATATTGAGGTAGCAGCCCAATCCCCCAATCCCGGTAAAATTTCCAACTTGAAAATTCAAATATCAACGGTTATTTAAAAACATATGTCTCTTAGTAACTCATCGATCAGCGAAGGTTAACAGTCAACATTTCCGCACTACTTTGTCTCAGACTGTAAACTAATCAAATTTTCAATAATAAAGACCTGATTCATGTTAAATTTCTAAGAATAATTTAGCGAAGGAAACTTCATCATGCTGGAAAAAACACTTCACGAACTCAATAACTAAACAATCTCACTTGTAAGCTGGATTTACAGCACGCGACCCAAGTAAGCTCAAAATACCACTATGCTTAACTTTTTGAATTTATCAGTATAAAAAACCGTAATTCCAATGAGCGTATTTATACAAGTTAGGTGCATGATCGCTACCACTTAGATGTCCCTGCAACTGCCTAATTTTTTTTTTAAATCAAAACAGCAGCAATTATCCGCTTAAACTCAGAAATTTTTGGAAGAAATAAATATTCCTAATTCAAAATGATCAGCAAAAATACTGCAAAACAAAAATGATTACCCTTCCGCCTGCCTCGAATCAAATAAAGAAATGAACTGAATAAAAAAGTAACAAGTCCAGATTAGCTTTTGTCATTGACTAATAACACAGATTTTAATTTTATATTCACGGAAAGTTGACAACAGTTGTAGAAAAAAAAACCTTATTGTCCGCCTATATGTCAGTTTTTTCGGCAAGCTGAGAATAAATTTAGCGCACTTTTGCTCAACATAGTTTTTTCCTCCTTCACAAATTTCCATCGGTGAAAAAAGTTCAAAGAACAAATTGGTTTTTCCTCTTATTTCTAACGAAGTATTAAGTATGCATTCGAACCCCTGCTGCAGTTACTCACCGCAACTGGGATGTCCTTAATTTGGCACCAAAGGTTTAAGCCGATAAATTGGTTGAGGCAAAGTCGCATTATCAAAAATATGCAAACTCTCTTTTAGACAGACGTTCAGCAGGATGATGAAAACTGCTCTTGTAAGAGTGGGGACGACGAGAAAGAAACAAAACCAACCTATTCCGTCACACTTTCGACTCCGCTTAGTGAACAAATAGCACCGCCTATCTTAATACTTTTTCCCATGAATCAAGCCCGAAAAAAGTTTACTAATAAAGCAATGACTGAATAATTATCATGTGTTGAAATTGTTAAGCAATAATTGTTGACCATGACAGATAACCAAATAAAAAACAAAAAAATCAGTTTTTTTTTTTTGCATGAATGAAGCGTATTTCATATAACACTAAAAGCTGGTAAAAGTAACATGAAGCATTTGGTTTCCTAAAATAAAACTCCCCACAAGTAAGTTAAAAATGGTCATCATCTTATACTGTCATTTCGCTTCCAATATATAGTTATTCATTTTTAAAAAGTACTTACAAAAAATAAACTCTTGAAGAGTGCCAGAACTAAAAAAAGATGAATGTTACTAATAAGTACTTTTTTTGTCGAGTGAGAAAAAAATAAATAACTACATGTTCCCCACTACAGCAAATTTCAAATTTGGAAAAAAAGTTCGTACCCTACTATGTATCTTGCTTTGAATAAGGATTTGGAAGTTGTATCAAACAATCTGTGCAAGATTAGTGAGGAAACATCTTTTCTAACCGGCTTAAACTCTACAACTGCATATCTAAGAAGCGTAAATAGGTCGGTTGTCCAATATAGAGTTTTTTTTCAATGCTATAATGTAGAGATATTTAAGTGAAGAATATGAGGCAATATTTCTGTGAAATTGATTTCCATTTGATGACAATGCCTACATTAAAAATACTCAGAAACTTCAATAAAAACAAGTCTTTGAGAAATATTACACAAACTTAATAGATACTCACTTGAAGAAGAAAGTTATAGCCACGTTCACCTACGAATAGATGATTTTCACCAAAACAGTGACACAGCGAAGAAATATAAGAAACGAGAGCATCTTTTTAGAAGAATGAACTTTAACTCGTTTTGTACAAATAAACTCATACAAAAATATTAGTGAGAAAAAATTTCATTACAAGCTAGACACGAAGCCTAAGAGAAAGAAATAGTCGACTGATAAGTAATCCCGTTGTTGAAGAAAAACGATAAGAACTGTGTATTGGTTGAGTGTGAGCCATGTCCATTTAAATAAAGTAAGTCCATTCAGCTTTTTCCAAGCTTTTTCTGAAAAATTTCCGCATATAGTCCAGTCTCTCATATTCAAGTAATGAAGAAAAACAATCATCAACAGCCAGAAAACCACTTACACGTGTCTCTACGTCTGTTTCTACGTCTTCATAGATGCCTTATTTTCAGTAAAATTTAAAAGGGGAAAGCAAAGTAGCCAAACAAACTGAGTTTTTCCACTTCGCCATTTCTATCTAGTAGCATTTCTACACTTTCCCTTCCTTCAATCAGTGCCCTACCGTTCTAAAAAATACATCCCCTTCCTCTACCCTATTTTGTAATACGACAATTCTCTTGCAGGCAGCTACGTCTGAAACGCGCTCTCGGACAAACTAGCTGAATTTTAAAGAAAGAACTACATACAACCAAAACTGCAACTTACTACCTACAGCAACATCTTAATACTGAAATCTTCAGACGAATTACATAGTTTAACCCATATGAAAAAGTATGGCAACAGAGGGAGAAGTATCACGAGTCAAATCTTCCCTAACAAGTGCTCCTGAAAAATTCAGGTCTGGCAAAGGTACAAATAAACGGCACTCTCTTCCTAAAAAACCTGCAGACATTTCAGTCGGTACAATAAATTCTAAAATTAAGACAACAAGAACTAGTGCTCTAAGCTCTTGAAAAAAGGCTGACCCAAATAAGTTTTACCACAATTCCCTCTCTACAAACTAGAAATGAGAGTTGCCAGAAACGTCAGTTTATGAGCTTAAAGAGTCATCCTTTCCTGCTATTGAAAAATTTTTCAGAATAAATCCTTAGGAAAATGCATATTCTCTCTGCAGTATCATACCAGCAAATGATGACGTCAGAAAAACGCTACATTCGAACTACAGAAAAATACTACCCCGCTGAATTTCTACTGTTCGCTAAAACAAATATCTTAGAGGACCTCCCTCTGATGCCTACGATTGTCAGTTCAATGAAAAGTATGCAAGATGAACAAACTACCACCTCTTGGCAGCATAGCCCACATCGACATCATCTGCGTATTTCACTTTGTAAAACTTCAAATTTGTGGGAATTTTTCGTTTCGCGTCGTTTTCGTTAACTTCTGCTAATTAAACGTTTTTTAACAAGGACTGCATAAGTCACTAAAGACTATGATTATGCTTACTCATCTTCAATTCTTTATCTCTTTTCCACCACACCCTTCATAGAATTTGGGCGACTTTCCTCTTTGGCTGGTTATTCAATTAGATTCCCGTCGAAGTTCAACCTTCATGGCTTTTTTTGTAGATTCTGACAATAACAAAAAAAGTGAGTTCTGAAAAACTTTAACAATCAAGTGCTCAAAAAATAAAGCTTAATAATGTCAGAGATATTTTTAATAACTCAGCTCTCAATGTTAAGCATTTAACCACGAAATGTTGGCATTTTGCTTGGTTATTGACCATTTCTTTGATGAAACTGTCACTACTTCCTCTATTTTCCCTGAATCAATGCGGCACTTTTTTGCATAAGCTGACTTTAATGGTTCTTGACGCCGTCGGTTCTACAACTCCCTCATGATGCTCAATTCTTTTGGCAAAGCATTAATCTAAATGCCTCTCAAAAAAAGATTTGTACAGAGGATGATTGATTACCCCTTTTTGCTCCAAATGATAGAGTCTAAGGAACAAAGCCAACATCACAGACGGTTAAGACGCAGCGGTCGGGAAACGAACCGACCCATCAATAGGTTATGACTCGTTTTCAACAAAAGATTTGAAAAAAAAAAAACCGGGTAAAACGAGAGTAAAAAAACTTATTTCTCCGCTGCTTGTAAATCAATTTTACAGCAAAGGTCAGAAAAAAAGCATCGGAAAATTTCAACAGAGTTGCGATCCAAAATAAAATAGTTTTCTCATCAAAACTGTGGATAACCGATGCTTAAATTTCAAACCGAACAAAAAATACTTCTTATTCCGCAGCAACTATCGGTTTTCTACATGATAATTTTCACATCCCACCTTCCCTTCTATTTGCCCCTGTTCAAAAGTCTTATTGAACAGCACTTTTATCGTTAAGAAAGAAAGAAAAACAGGAAAGGTTTAAAAAATAATCTGTGAATGAGCAATGAGAACTGTAGGTGAGGTTAGAGATCATCGTTACTTGCACCGTATGTAGTATGAGAAAAAAGAGCCAAAAATGTAAATAAATAAATGAATAGAAGCGAAATAAATATACAGATATTTTTAAACAAATTAACCCAGCAAAAGGTATGAAAATATAAAGAGGAACAGTTTTTTTTTTGCTTTGTATGGTCATCTTTTGGGAAATTTTTAATTTGGGCATGCATTGAATCGGGAAAGAACAGTTGCACTTTTTGAACTGCTTGTTAGATGGAAAGGACGGCCGTGAGGAACAGTGAATTTTGCAGATAAAATGTCAATGGGAAAAAAGCTTCTTAAAAATAGGTGAATAAATAAAATACGAAATAACGGTTAAGAAACGCTAATGATTTCATTCAGTTTCGACTAATTAGACAGGTATAAAGCAACATTGCAAAACAAGAATATTTCACTGTTCTAAAAAGCACACAAATACTTTTTAGCATCACCACTCCTTTTCCATACGCAAAATGCTGCAGATTTTAAAAGCCACTAATTCCTTCTTTCGTGGCAGAACTCAACAATTTGACTTCGTTTCTTTACTTTCTTTTTTTCTTTTTTGCTCCTTCGCTGAAAAAGATAAACATCAGGGAAAATAGCAACAATAAAGTTCAATGTAACAGTCCTAAATGCAGTAATTTTTACTCTCTCACAAACACAAGAAACAAAGACGGGAAGAAAGAATTCACTCGCTGTTTAGAACGAATAGATTTCTCAAATGTCTACTTTTCGCGCCGTAAAATTTTGGAAGTTTGGAATATATACGAATGAGACAATGCATGAGATTGTAGAACAGACAACATTGCCATTTATGAATCCTTACCATAGTCCAATTACACAACAACGAAGCCAAAAATTCAGAAATAAGCGCACAAATGTACACTTTTTCTTATTTAGAAAAACTTAGAGTAAAAGCAATAAAATAAAAAATCAGAAAATTCATTTTTTCATTCTGCTTATGAACTCTTCTGAAAAAAATCTTTCAAATCTCCTACGTTCTTGCTACAGATAATTCTCAAAATCCAAAATTTTTGAAATAAAAAATTTAGCATTTTTTATTTTTCCCTTTTTGTCGTTTTCCAATTGCTCGATTTTCGTTGGAGAAAATTTCTTCAAAAACCCGATGACTAAGTGGGAATTCTCTGTTTACACTGCAAGTTTGTTGAGCAAAACATTTTGTCCAAGCGTCTTTAATGTTTGTTTTGCACATGCCAAACAAAAATTTTTTTCTCCGAAAATCAGCGGAAAAGCACGAAATCTTAACTAAAGCAAATGATGGGATAAGATCTGAGTTTATCGGCCACTGGTCACTGACAGTCGAAGAGCTAAATAACGAGAGTCTACCTTTACCTTCCTGGACCCTTCGCTTAATAATTTCTGTAACAAGAACCTATTTGGCTAAGAGGAGACACCATGAGGCTGAAAACGAACAAAGAAATTTAAGAAGGAACTCCATAAAGGACAACTACTCCCTTCCTCTTCGACCGTGTGAACTTGTTAGGCAAAGCCACTTTAAGTTGTTATCTCGACCTTCAAAAGTCTTTCTTTTGTTACTTCAGAGAAACTTACTCGAACGTTCCATAGCTGCACCTGTAGCCGGAAAAGAAAAAGATAAATTATTAATAGACAAGTTCATAAGAACCTCCATGCCAAGCAAAAAGAACAACACAATTGTTTGGCATTCAAAAAGTGAACAATTTCTTAGCGTTCTGCAGAAAACAAATTAACGAAGCCATTAATAACTGAGTGAAAACAAGCCGTAGACAAAACTGATAACAACAGCATTTATAGTGGAATGATAGATAAATGTCATCGAAGGTTGCCGAGGTTAGAATCGTTGACAGAATAAAAAAGAACGAAAAAAAAACAATGCAGGAACATTATTTCCAAAGACTCTTGATGTAAGTTTTCCTTTCTCTTTTCCTCAACAAAATATAGCAAATTGATAAGAAAGTTAGGTGAAAATGAATAAAACTTTCTGCATTATGCTCAGTAAAATAAAAGCTACAAACAGTTATCAAATATAATAAAAACATCCCTGCAAACCAAAAAAACTCTCTTTCAACAAAAATATTAATTATCTCAAATAAAAAAGTAGCAGGAAACTCGGAAAAAAGAAGATGACTATAAAAAACCATCTATTTGCTTCAATCAAAACTTTTTTCAAATATAAATTGTGAAACCTCTTCGTCAATCTCAAAAAGATGAGTACCCTATCAAAATTTTGTTCAAAACATTTTGTTCAAAACATATGTATTACTTAAAAAAAATAATTAATGAAATAAAAATTTTTACGTTGAGAAATTCGCTGGTCAGCGATCAGTTGCCTGAATTCAGCAAACAATATATGCCCATAATTTGGATCCATTTCTTTGAACTGTTGCTCATCCATGCTCAACAAAATTTTACCGTTGCAGCGTCCAAACTTATAAGCATTTGTTTCTTCTATGCGAATACCTTTGGCTTTTACAACTGCACATAACCATGCGGTAACGTCGTCTGATGCCCAAAACTACAACAGACAGATTTGATAAAGTTTTCCTCCAAACGAACAACTAGCGCAAAAAAAACTTTCTTGCGTATACAAACAGAAAAAAAAACTGTTTCAACAACACCCAAATGACAGAACTAATTAAGTGCGGATATTTACTTCTGGACTTGTTGATCGAAACCTTTCTAGGTCACTTGACTCGCTAAATGGAATCGGCTTTGGCTGACATGGGTTATTGTTCGTATGAATATAGTTAAACACACGACGCAGTACTAGAGGACCCCAAGGTGTCTGGCCGACGGCATTAATAATTGTTGAAGCCATATCTGGGTATTGAAGTATCTGTAAGGCAACAGCAACTAGTTTAAATCAGTGCTTAATTTATGAATTAAAAAATATTGACGCATTTTCTTTTCTTCTAAGTTACTCGAAAGAAATAATGAGGCGAAGGAAGGACAGGAAAGAAAGAAAATGAAAAGGGAGGTGCACATAAAAACGCACGCTTTGCTACATAACCAAACAAATAATCTGTTTTCTTGTCCAACGTCAAAATTGAGACAAATGCAAAAAAAGTTTTCAAATTAATAATCGAAAATTACACTAGAAATTTCTTGCCTTTTCTGACTAATAGGTATCAAATTACATTTAATGCTCAACGAAGACGTTTGAAAAAACAGAAAAAAACCTAATTTTTTCTTAAGCATTACATACGACTAATCATATCACTCACCAGTTGTAAAATTTGTTCACACAGTGCGTCTACCACAGCCGCCTGCGGAAACGAAAATGGAGCTTGTACTTGATTATAGAAGCTTGCAGCAAAATATGCAGCAGGTTGTCGCTGAAAATGTTCCTGTATTAATATGGCTATATTGTTAGCAGTATCACCAGGAATCTGCAATGTTGTTGACGTCGTTGACGGCACAGTTGATGTGGCGGCGGCGGCAGCAGCAGCAGCAAATGCCGAAAAAGCACTTGGATGCTCCAAACGGTCAGAGGTTGGTGAACTCAAATACAGGTTATACGGTGATTGTAACGACGACGTTGCGGCAGGCAGTTGAAGCGAACCTGCCAG
>UXUI01000001.1:0-36256 GCA_900576705.1 Enterobius vermicularis | reverse complement strand
TAAATAACTGAAAACGAACAACGTCAAAATAAGAACAAATCTTTTGAACACTTTCAATCTTAGTAAATAAAGTGACCTAAGAGCAAAAAATGGCACTGTGTAGCAGTCAGAATTCTTCTGTCTTAATTACTTTGCCTCAAAAGGTGAAAAAAGTTTCTCAAATTTTTCTCTTTACTGCAAAACCGTGATAAAAAATTTCAGTTAGTATTTGAACTCTCTGAAGGTAACAGTAGACAATTTTCTTTTAGCACTACTTTATTCAAGCTCCCTAAAATTTTTTATTCTAGACGTTGCTAAAAAAATCGGTCAACCTTAATAGAACGCGTCACAGTTTGAGAAGATTTAATCAAATTATCCTCTAAATGCTTATTAAATATTGCTGAAACAGTTGTCCGGACAAAGAGCAGCAAATGAAGAAAATCTACATCTAGTAGTCATATCGACTCAGTTCGAAATCACTGTTCTGCAGAGTAATGAGATCTTGCTTCTAAATGGTCTTCTCAGTATTACTTTTATCAGTGCACTTCTTTGTTCTGTGTATTTGTATGAGCTGTCCCCTTATTACCCAGCATAATGTAGCGAACTAAAAAAACCAAAGAACAAGTCGAAAAGAAACTATCAGAAAAATCAGCATAAAAAGCAGCTACACACCAAAATAGATATTGTACTTCTTATCACTAAAGTTTATTGTCATTGCGAACTGTCAACTTTAATAATCACTGTTTTGCAGAATAATGATAAAAATAATGGTCTTCTCAGTATTACTTTTATGAGTGCACTTCTTTGTTTCGTGTATTTGTATGAGCTGCCCCTTTATTACTCAACCGTCTGTATTATACTTCGGCTCAAATTCACGTGTTCATTATAAACACGGTGAACTTAAGACTTCAATGTTTTCGCAATTCACACTTCAAAACCCTCTCAGTCAAATAGAATAGCTGTATAGCACGATTTCGGTAGACCCTACGTTTTTAAAGCCTTATATCTTCAAAAATCAGCCGTTGATTGTCTACATTCCTTTTTTTGCTAGAAGGTACCGCTTTGATTAGGTTGAAGTTCGAGTCAATTAGCTGAAAGCTATTCGCGGTGATTTCCACTCGCCCCGAGTTTGGATGAATACAGGTTTTTCGTTTATCATTCCTCTGATTTACACATATATATTATGATTTTTCAATGTCAGAATGTTATAGAAGAAACCAAGGTTTTAAAAGACTATTTTCTTTGCCAGAAACTGCAATGTTTATTTCTTGTCATGTGAGCAGTATCAGGGAGAAGAAAAAACGGCCAACATAATGTAGCGGAAAAAAAAAAAAACAGAAGAACTAGCCGATAGAAAACTACCAGGAAAATTAATATGAAAAACAGCTATAAACTGAAATAAATATTGCACTCTTTATCAGTAAAGTTTACTGTCGTAGCAGATAGCTTGCAGGTTGTCGATTTTAGTAATTTTTCTTTAGATACCACAAAGGGGCTGCAAGAAAAAAAACTGCAGAAGGGAAAACAAAAGTTAAGAGAAAAAAGAGAGCATCTGCAAATAAACAATTAAAGGAACGAAACAAATGAATACTAAAAAATAAAGGCTAGATTTTTTTATTTTTTCTCAGTTGCTTACTTTGTTTTACTGTAAAGTTGCTGGGTGCTCAAACGATGCTCCCGAGGAGTGTATTACAAAATTTTAGTAGCCCGCTGAGAACAACTCAAACACAAATCGTTATGAATAAAAGTGCTGTGAACGACAGCTACTCATAAAACTATATATTTTGTTTAGTAGAAGCCAGTTAGATAGAAATAAATGAAAAATTAAATGTGATTTAGTAAGCAGATCAAAAGTGTCATCCGTGGATCCTCTACAAATAAAATTTGTTGCTAAAAACCAGATTAAAATTTCATTTTCTAGACCTTTTAAAAATTTTGGCTTTTTCATACCCCACAATTTTTAACACCTTACTCATCACAGAGATACCGATTTTATCGATTTTTAGTATTGATTTTTCTGTATTTTTCCACAGATTCCACAGGATTGATAAAATTCCAGCATCTCGACGACAACCAGAGTCTCACAATCTTTGAGTAATTAAAAAGATGGAGGTTGCAAACCAATTTGCAAAGTGATATCGAACTTTGTAAATTAGCATTTATAAGGGAACACGGCGACGATAGAAGACTTAGAGACAAGAAGGACAAGAGTGACTGTATTATTTTTCTGGCGGTTGTTGTTGAAAATGTGCAAGCGAAACTTTTTGGGAAATTTTGTAAACTGCAGATTCTTAAAGGTTAATTTTGATTATTTTCAGTCGCGGAGCATTAAAAGGAACCCTGTTTCTTGTTTTTTCCTCCACAAAATTTGCTATCGAAAAGTGGCCGGCATGTTGCATGAATCATGAATAAAAAGCATATACCCGGACACTGGTATTAGTAACTGTATTTTGTCGTAGAAGTAGCAGCTAGGCAGTGAGACGAAAAGAGCACGCTGCAGGAAAAAAAGGGAATGTGACACCTTATCAGTTTTCTGTGTACCAAACAGAATTAACGAACTTTTAAAAAGCATCAAAGAACACTGCTCACAGCGAATGCTGCATTAGTCTGCTTTATGGTTTCAGTTCTCGACATTAAGACGAGGTGCGATTGACAACAAATCAAGGTTAGCGGCACGTATATTGATCGGCTTGATCCATGTTTCCCAACGAGGAATCTCAAAAGGAGACTGATGCACGAAAAAGAAAGACGTGCTAGGAAAGAGACTTAATTAAATAATAGACGGAATTGTCAAGACTGTTCTCAGCAGATGTCAACAAAAGTAATGAGCCCTTTTGGTTCTTTTTTTTTCCACTGTCAACTGGTGTATAAAGTGAATTTGGCTATTTTTGCACACTTCAGCGTTATCAATAAAATCACTTCTGGTGAAAGTCATTCGGTAGTCAATAAAAATCAAGCGTCAGTTCTGGAGAATGGCAAATCATAGTGTTAGCAAATCCAAATTACGACAATCGGCATGAAAATGCGAAAGTCTGAAAGTGCTGAAATTCTTATTTGTTTTTCATTTGATTTTGAATGGAGCATTTATCTACGCAAAAGAATGATGTTCAAGGAAACTGAAATGCATTTTTCTGTGCCACAGAGAACGTGTTGATTATTAATATTCAGAAACGGAGTAATGCTACGGTTTCATCCAAAACAGAAAGTGTAGGAAAGAAGACGTTGTTATCTCTCGCTGTAAAGTGAGCTGATACCATCGATTGATATTTTACCTTCAAATAGTTTGAAATCTCGTGAAAATAACGGGTACTCGTTACAAAGAAAAACTACCCTTGATAAGAGCCAGTTGATGTTGTCTTCAGCCCACTACAAGTACCTAAGTGCCAAGTGCCCATCGATGCTTATGCGCGGAGGTGATGAAATAACCATTGCGGCTTCAAGCATTCCTCATATCTTAGTACATAAAGTTGTTGGTTTTTAAAATAATGACGGATTTAGTAGGGCAAAAAACTTAAATTTCCAAGGCAAGTGCTTTAGTATCACCAGAGGACAGTTTTAAAAATTTTTGCTAACAAAATGAAACATAAAAGCTCTGCTGGAATTCAACGAAGAAGCTTGATGAGCACATGTGCAAACATTCCTCCGCTAAATTTTAAACCCTGAAATTCGTGCGTTTACTTCCAGTCAGAAGACGTGTGCAAAAGTCTTCTCCGTACATCAGATTTTGCTCCTGTAACCGGCACCAATACCCTTCGGAACGAGCACCGGACGGGAATTGATTGGCTGCAGTGGTTGAAGCAAAAATGGCGCTCCTTTCTTAGGGTTAAAAATTGAAGCACTCGAAAAAACAGCAATCTAGCTCTTGACATAAATCTCTGTTGATTTTTCCAGACGTCATTTGAACAAATATTCGTATTCCATTCCGTCTTTGGGTGCAAATTGTGCAACAGTTTTGATATAGTTTGGGACTCGGTTGGTTCCCTGAATATTGAAAACTGATAAATAATTTGTCTTTTTTCTTCAGAATTGGAATGAACGATAAACAGTTGCTGGGTATGGAAGAATGCTCAGAGAGTGGTAATCTGTTCCAACTATCTACTACTTCGTTTAAAAATTAAAAGTTTTTTTTATGTAGTACGACCTATTTTTTAGCTTATAATCGGGGAAGTCGTCAAAGGATAACGGTACTCGTTGAATGGAAAACGGCGCCTCATTTTAATGAATTTTTACTGTTGCTTTCAAGGTAGAATTTAATGAAGGTGAAAATAGATTTTTGCTAGTATTTTAATAAAATTTGAGGCCGATTATTAGCTGGTTAGTTATTTTTATTTTTCAAACTAACATAAACATGTTATAGCGGACAAGTTTTAGTCATTAGCAGTTGGGCAAAGTGGTTTTCTGGTACGCTGTCTGTTTTGAAAAACAGGAAAGTTTAAGGAGCAAAACTTTAGTTATCATGCACTCTTCAAAGGGCCCACTTTTTCTTGTCACTTGAGTTTATTGCTGTTATACAGAGGGTGAGGGTCAGTAGTCTTGCCCCATCAATAAAATAGCAAAAGCTTGCTAAGGTCGGTTTTCGCAAATTCTGTTGGTATTTAGTCACTGATTTTCAAAGCGCCTTCATCCTAGTAGCTATTACGCAAGATATTTCCTTCGTTTTTTGGTAAAAAAATGGTTCTCTTCTATATAGAATTATCGTCGTAGGAAGTTCCAAGTATTTGCACTTTGACGTTCAAAGTATCGATTTTTGCTCAAATGATTCTGCTTTTACAGCAGTAGTTTACAATGTCTTAATTAATAGTGAAGAAGAAGCGTTAAGTAGAAATGGACTTTTCAGATACGTAGGACACATAAAAATAGTCATATTATTGCGCTGTCTGTGTGAAGCATGGAAATTTGGATTTTACTCGGTCTTTTTGAAGCTCTGTAATGGTTTCTTTCAAGTTTTCTGGAAATTGGCAATGGTTTGAGAATTTCTGGCGCTGCCGCAACTAGAAAGCTGCGTCACTTGGGGATAGCAGATGGTTACCACGAACAAAATAGTCGCGTTATGGCGGTATCTAGCGAGACTTATAATTTAAAGGAGACAAGGACTTCAATATTGCAATTCCAAGATGACCCACGTGGCTTTGAACTTACCTGTTCTATTTAAAAGGTACAGCCGTAATTGAGATCAAAAAGAAGTCAGTAGTTTTGTGAGGAAAGTGTCTAAGTGTAGCTTAATCAAAGTAATGTAGTATGCGATTATCTTTTTTGGGAGCTGAATGTAAAACAAGATTGCCATCATTTGCGGCTCATGTGTTTTCAAAATCTTAATTTTTTTCAGGGTGCAGAATTCTAAGTAGATTAATAGACTAAGGTCATTGTGGTTCTTCTAGAATTCGTTCTGATTGATAATGGGTTTTCAAAGCGGTTGAGAAGCTGAATGTTTATAAATTTTGCTGCAAAGTAACGAGTAGAGAAGTAACTTGGTGTTCATAGTGCAGCAAGAAATAAGAGCGGAAGAAATTTTTGCAAGTTTTTTTTCCTCATCTGTCCTGAGGCATTGTTGAATGTGATGTTATCTTATTTTTCGATTCTAATCAACTTTTCTGAATGGCTCTAAGAACGAGAGGAATATTATGGAGTACGCTCAATGACTTTCTCAACTAAATTTTGATACATCTGCATTATTCTAGACCATTATCATTGCTCTGGACAGAGAAATTGGTATTTGCCTATGTGGTAGGTATGTTGATGAGCACTGTAGAACAGGCACTTCGATTATATACAGATGATATAAAATTTTGTACACTTGGGAAGCCTGATGATTTCTGCACTGTTGCAATTTGGTTAGGGTGTTTTCGTGGCTCGGGCTGTGGTAGCAGCATCTTTTCTGTTCGTGTCTTATATGGTCAAGAAACTGTTGTTACAAAATGGTCTTTATTTCTTCTCTAGAGTTTATTACTGTAAATTTGTTAATTTTTTATTATTTATTTTTTAAATACTTAATACTTTTGAGTGGAAGACGATGTACAGGAAAATTTCCTTTCTTTGTTATATACACAACCGACTAAAACAAATTGAATTGCAGAAGAATTAACTTTTTATTGTGACACTTTGTTATATTGTTGGCATATTGTTAAGCAAATTTTATTTCAAAATTTTTGGTAGGAATTAGGAGGTTTCGCAATAAGCGGTAATTTTCTAGCAAAAAATTTATTAGATTAGAAGTTACCGGTGACAAGCTCTTAATTTCTTATGTTAAAAAGAAAGTTGTAGAGACAGTGAAAGAATTACTATTTGACATGCTCTTTATCTGTTTGCTGTAAACTGCCACTTGACTCAAATACTTTCGTAGCTTCATTCTGCTAAAATTGCATCTTTTTTTTACGTGTACTGTTTCTAAGAATTATTGATCAGTAGTTCTTATGATAAATTACTGACTACCGAGTTCACAAAAAAAGCAACATAGAAAAAACATTTTTTAGCCAATTTTACTTACCAAGAAAAGAACTATTTTTACTTTTAAATTAGTCATTAAAACTTTTTCTTAAAGCAGTAGCGATCGCTTATTGCAGAATCACTTATCGCATAGGTTTACTTATGTTCAGAATGATTAAATTTAAAAAGTTATCTGAAGCTTTACCTATTGGCATCGACCTAAATTTTATGGTAGTTGATCGTGAAATAAACTCTTTAAAACGTTTGCGCTTATTCTTTTGGAGGTAATTCAGCAGTTTAGAATTTGACTGCTCTTTACTGTTCATTTGCCACAGTTTAAGTTACATTATTATTTTCACACATACAGACATCTGAGTAAACTTTGATACTGCAGTTTCGTAATCATTGAAACATTGACTGAGAAGCAACAATAAATAAGCAGTAAGAAAAAATTTTCGTAAGCATTGTAAAACATGACAGCCGTCAATGTGTTGTATGTAATTTCTGTACCTTTGTTTCTACAGTTCCTAGATCAGTAGCTAAAGTTTAATATTCTCTCTAAAAAATTTTATACTGGCATCTCTAGTTCAGTAAAGTTTCAGATATACCGATAAAGGTGCTTAGCAGACTGCACTTTGTCGTTCTTTGCTTATAAACACTTTTGATCGATTGATTCGCGAATGATATAGCAAAATTTTGTTTTTTGTTTGCTAATTCGTTTAGCAGACTCTTCGAACTTAGTGCCTTATGGAAAACTTTTTGAATTCAGTATTTAAAGATTCTTTTTGTACCAAAATTTATGGGATTCTTGTACGGTTTAAAGCAAATTTTCAGCTGTTTTTCTGATTTGCTTTGTCGTCATTTTCTCATGAAGTACAGCTCCACTATTTTATGTGCTTTGAAAAAGTTGCCACTTTAGAATAAACATTTCACACGTCGTATTCTTCTCCAACATTCTGGAAGATTTCTGAAAACTTTCTTGGCTCAGAGTTGAAGATGATGCAGTTCCAGCAACACAAAAAAATCACATGTTGAAAGTATTTTAAGAAAACGCTTCACAGTGAGTACCGTAAGTTGCAACAGATCTCAGAACTAATAATTACACCATAACGTTTGTTTGTTAATTGTTTATAAAGTACACCTAAGAATTAAGCTTCAAGAAGTGAGTTTATAAATTTGTACGATCAGTATAAGTGGAGTAAAAACTGTGTGGAACTGTGAATTTTAGGTTAATTAAACGATAATAGCAGACCAAATAGGAAGGCTAAAAGATGAAAAAAAAAATAAAGAAAAATATAATAAGTTTTTTATCGCTAAGAATTTATAAAGCTTTTCAAATTCTTACTAACTTTACAGTAAAATTATGAATGGAAAGGTGGAAACTCAAGTAGGCTGATAAACATTAAAATATTTTCGGTTTGATTTTCAATATTTTTTGTTCTGTTGGGTACTTTGGAAGTTAATTAAAAAAGATTTCTGAAAAATTTATTGTTATAAAGTACTTCGAGAAAATGTTTTGTGTTTTCTAGCGTTTTACAGGTTATTTGAAAAATACACACTGTTGAGAATATCTGTGTTATCCTGGAGATATTGTCAATACCATAATTTTATTTTACAAAGTAATGATACAAAAGACTTTTAGAATGGCTTAAATTCAAACAGCTCAAAAACAGCAATGCCACTTCTGCTGCCAATTTTGATTTGGGCACTTTAGCTATGAAGAGAAAGAAAAGAAAATTCCGAACAAGCAAAAGATTCTGCTTATAAGCAGAACAGTTGTTGCTAGAGAAAAATTAGAAAGAGTAAACAAGAACAGCTACTAAAAAAAATGTTTGCTGCTGTCGAGTTGCCCTGTAAACTTAATAAATTTGGCAAAAAAAAAAAAGAAAAGTTTAAAGTTTTTACAGTTTTCTTATTTCTGTCGTCTTCTTATTTTACACTTTATCTATCGCCGATGTTTAATTGAACTGCAGTTCACTGACTTTATAAACTTTCATAGTTTGTCGCTTATTAATAGTACAAATTTTGAATCCAAAAGGAGATTTCCACTCAAAATTATAGCGAGTGACAGTTGTTGTATCAGTAATATTGACTACATAAAAAAACTAATACTAAAGTGTGTAAGTGTCAATTTTATATGCTGTCGCAGCACCTTATAATGCTCACTTTAAAGCAAAATGTCTTCGCTCATTTTTTTCACTCAATTTGTATACTTTACTAATTCAGACACAGAATTTTAATCAAAAAAATTACTTACAGTAAAAAACATTCATTTATGGTGTATCGTATAGTCTCAACAGTATTCAAAAATATTACTAAAAATAAATTGGTAATTTTTATCAATTATCGTCATGTCTTATATTTGTTTGGAAGCATATAAGAAATTTTTTAAACTTTTAACAAATAACTTTAAAAAACTGTTTTTTTCTTATTTTTAGATACTGTCAACATGAAACTGTTTGAGTAATCAATCTAGAGCATTTTCACATGGTTATGAAGAACTAATTTGCATTTGAGAAAAATGCAATTTTTATAAAAGATTTTAAAACTATTAATTTGGGAGAATCAGACCAAATGTTGGTTTTAAGTCAATGTTCAATTTTTTTTCTTGTTTTAAGCTTTAAAAGTTTTCTTTTAACGTTTTGATTGGAAAGGCTCTGAAGTAATTAAGATCAAAAAACAAACATGACTTCAAATGTTTTCTTCTTCTGAAGCGTTGGTAGCGAGTTTCAAGCAGGATTGTTTTAGCAGTCACACTTGTAGATTCAGAAATTATAAGTGTTTCCTGGCTGATTTAGAATGTTTTCAGTTGCATCTATTCAGCTATTTTTCAAAAATATTCTTTAAGTTATGCCATGTCTTTTTCATGCCGAAATGATCACGCTGCTAAGCACTACATTTGTGACCTTTCTGAGTAAATGCTGCACAAAGTTTTTGTGGTATGGTAACTATCTAGTATAAAACACTTTCTCTTTTGTACGGCAAACATTTAATATTCCATTTATTTTAAACCTATATTTGAGAGTAACAATGGTCGACAGAAACAGTCTGAAAAGAGCACTGAAATTAGCAAAATAAACAGCAAAGAAATTACAACAAAGTTTGTGGATCTATAGCCTTTGGTACATCAGCTGTCTGCTGCATTAGTATCGGGAACTGATAGCACAGAACTGTACATTCGTACTTCTCCCGCTCGAATAAGACTTGTTCAGATAGGTTTTTAGCAACTAACTAGGAAAAACTTCACCAACAAATGTTAGTTTTTCCTTGAACTGAAAGGCTTAAACAAAACAATCAAATTTTTGTCATCGGCAGTTTACTTTATACAGCTGACAATACCAACTGAGTTTGGTGATGCTTAAATGTCGACGTTTTGATAATAAGCTTTTTTTGGAACAGAAAGTATGAAGAAGAATATCTGTCGCAGACGTCGTGTAACCTATTAAAGATTAAAAATTAGAAGCCTGTTCGATGCTTTTTCACTTAATTTTTGGTTTGCTTTTGAATTTTGCGTCTGCTATTAAACTATATTTTTCTTATACGGTTTACATATTATCTGCAGATTCTCAAATGTTTTTGATAACCTTTGACGTCAGAAGAAGTTTTAATTTACTTGAATTCTGTTTTATAAAATGTCTTTTGCTGTAAACGACGTTAGAAAAAAATATGGAATTTTTTACAGAGTAATGGTTCAAAATATTGATTAACCAATTTCGATGAGACTGAATAAGAGCTGATTTAACTTTTGCATTAAGTGGGACCCTTTGTTCCAAAAAAAATTATTTTTCAAATAATTACAATATACATATTTCCAAACGGTTTTTTTACACGGTAATGGTTTCGCAGAAAAGTCACATTGTAATTTGTTTGAGATATCGTATAGAAATAAAGGCTTAATTGTAGACAAATTTGCCATCAGCATCACTTTATTTCTCAATTGTTTTAAGAACATTTCCCAAAGATAAGGTTTCAGCCAGCTTGCGGTTGGGTATTAGTGCTGTTTAGTAGAACTTTTTACACAATAAAAGAAACAAAAACTTCAAAATCTCGGTTCTTTTAAAGGATATTTCAGCGACCTCATTTACCTTCTTTGATGCGAGCTTCTGCAAGACGTCATCCTGACATCTCCAGAAGTTTCTATGTTCAGTTGAACAACTTCGTCATAGTGCATCTTACAATCATGAAAACAATTTATTTTTCTTCTATAAAAAATAGAAAGCTACAGGTAAATAGAGAGCGATTAATTGTAGCTTAAATTCTTTCAATTACTTTGCAAGTTGACAGATTCCACAAAGTGTATTACGAAATTACTAATTACCTTGCAAAACTTCCCAAAAAAGTCTGTTGTTTGTTGATTACAGTAAAGACTAGAAAGGTGTCTCACATGTTTCTGACTTGACGATGAAACTGCCTGGCAGAGCCTATAAAAGTGATGGTTGAATCGATAAAACGAATGCAACTTTTTTTTTGTAGTTTATAAAAGAGTAAAGTAAAAAATCACTGACAGCTTTGAATTCAGTTACAGCTCTGACAAATTGGTAATTTATTTGTGGTTCTTTGAAAAACTTCCTGAACATTTTTTGCGTATAGAATAAATTGTCTGAATTAACGGTGTCGTTTAAGGTTTTCCTGTAAATAATTAGCACTGAACAGGAGTTTGAGCTTAACAAACCTCTCAGTCGTTCATATAATGCACAATTTTTTCAGCCTACCATTTAGTATTTGAGGTTATTTTTTGATAACATTTGTCAGTAACTACTCTTCTATAGATAGTCATTATAACCGTGGATTTTTTTTTTGCAAATTAATTTCTTCAAAAAATTTTGCGTTTTGAAAGTTTTTTGCGTCTGCTAAAGGACACTATTGGTATATTTAGACAAATATCAGTTTAAATTGTAGTTCGTACTTTTTTTGAGGAACTTTATCAAATTTTGTAATTAATAAAAAAAACTACTGTTTAGCCACACTAATAACTGTTTCAAAGTATCACTACTGTCATAAGAAATGAAGGTTTTATTGTAAAACCGGAAAGAAAGCTAAGATAACAGAACATATTACGCAGTGAAATGATTTTGCATACTGCTTTTTATAATGACAGTCGTTGCCGTCATAAAAGAAAATAAAAAAGAAGAAGGAAACCTGGCTGAGTGATATTACATTGATGGTTGGTACCCACTGACGTGCTGTAGGGTTTTCATTTTATTTGGTTACACCGTTATCTTCTTTTTAAGTCTTTTTCGTTTTACAATAAAGCGCCTGTTGTTGGTTTTTATCTAAAAGTAACATAAAAGTTTCTTTCTTACTTCAAAAAAACTTTTTTTTTGAAAAGCACTTATGTTTTTTTCTTGTCTGCAAATAAGTCAAATTTCAAAAAGAATTAGAAAAAATTGTTTTATGCAATTTATTTATGCTATTTAAGCTTTTTGTTTCGTTTGCATAAAAGTTTCAGCGTTTATATTTATCATTTAAATGTTGATTTCGTTCTCACTACTACTACTTACTTTACTATATTAAAATGTAGAATAAAACTGTATAACATTTGGTAGACATTTATACTGCAAAAGGTTTATTGCTATATGCTTAATTTTTTTTAGTAGTGAGTTTTTTAGTAAACAAAAGTTATTCGACAAATTCCCTAGCTCAGTTTTTTAAATTAAAACTTCCCAGTGGCAACGTTTCACAAGTATTTTCACTAGTTCTTTTGGAAATAAAATTTTGAGTGTTGTGGAAGATAGTTCTTTTACACTGTCACGATTTTGCAGTGAAACCACAAGCTGCAGACCGTCTCTATTTTCAGCAAAATTCAATGAAATAAGTTGAAGTTCTGCAACAGTTTACTGCGATTTTAATTTCCTGAAAAAAGACACAAATTCATTTATCAAAATGCTTAGTAATTTCTATTACTAATCTTGTATTTAGTAATTTGCAGCAGGAAACAACGTTGTTCGACTTTCTGACGTACGTTTACACCAAAATTACTGCAATTATTATTACATACTTGTTTTTCGTCTCAGAAGTTCATTAAAGAAGGCTTCTCACAGTGTCGCCAGTCGGCGAGAGTTCATCAGCGGTGAAAAGACGGTTTAATATCGTAAAAAAGTTGGACGGAAGACTGCTGAAGTATTACTGGTTCAAGTTGAAAACGAGAAGTAAGACTGACGCTTGTTTTCGATCTCGGATACAGTCTGTGAGGTTTTTATCGAAGTTTTTTCAAAAAATAGTTGTCTGAAATAACATCGAAACAGACCTCTTGTCTCAGCTTTTTTAAATAATCACAATAGTCTACTTGCTAAAGTACTTTCCTTTCCTAACTTTCTCTGAAATAGAATCAAACAAAAAAACTAAATCTTGTATAATTGAAACTCTGCAAAACAAGGTGACAATTCTAAAAAAAATTTTATAAAAAACTGACAAATCAAAGATTGTGTGAGGATACCATTTGAGTTACTTCAGGCTCACTATAACTTCAATCGCCTAATTTAAAAATTACTAAAAAACCTCCCTCAGAAAAACCCATGAAAGAAGCTAGATTTAAGGTGTCTCTGTCAAGAAATTCAAATTCGAAATCAAACCCATTGTCTCGTATACCAAAATTTTCAGGTAATATTAAATATTGGTCAGATTTCTGGAGAAAGTTTGAGATTAATGTGGATAAAAATAGCGATTTTTCTGATAAGCAAAAATTGGAATACTTAAAAGAAGCCGTTGTTGGCTACGCGAAAAAGGTGGTAGACAAGTATACAATAACGGCAACTAACTATTCAGTAGTCAAAAATGTTTTAAGACAGAAGTTTGATAAACCTGACGAAGCAGTGAAAATTTTAACAGACGAGCTGAGTAAACTGCCCAAAGCAGATTCTGGATCACTTATAGGAACCGTGCAAAAAATTGATAGAATTTTGCAGTTACTGCAAGCGATTGGATTTGATGTTAACACTCGCTTAATAGAAATCATGATAGAAGGTAAACTTCCAGACTATTTGTTAGAAGATATGAACAAAAAAAAAAAGGAGAATGTCGAGTGGACGACAATGAATTTACTGAAGGAGCTCAAAGAAGTTGTTTTCAGTTACCAAGCGGCTGTTGACACAGTGCATAAATCAAATGCTGCTGGGAATTCTGTGGGTCAGTCAAAAAGGTCTCGAGCTGTCAGCAAAGGTAGATCTGAGCCGCCAAGTAAACCAGATAATGCTAATGCTAAACTTGGACCAAAGAGTAACTCTAGCAATAACTTGGGAGGTTTCTCTGCCAGTACTGAATCTCTTAATGTCTCTCAAATATGCTGTTTCTGTGAGGGTTGCCACAAAAATCATCTTTGCACTGCATATACTACGGTTCAGGCAAGGAAGAATCGTGCCCAGCAACTTAAGTTATGTCTTGGATGCCTCCGAAAGGGACACTTATTTAGTCAGTGCAAAATGCCACTAAAGCCGTGTTACGGTTGCGGTTCTCGGCACAACTCAGCGTTCTGTAATGCTTCAGAAAATAAAACCAGGAGTAGCGGTAAAGTCACTGTGCCTAGTTTAAAGCAGGAGCAAATAATTGTAACCGATGTTTCAACGTCTTCACCAGTTGTGCCTTCAGCGTTTATTGATAATTCTGTTACTAGAACCATTCTGCCAATGTGCGTCGAGGCCGTCGTAACTAATCCATGGGACTTGCTGTCAGGAAAAAAAGTTGTTGTGCAGTTTAATAAAAATTTTGAGGGAACTTTTGTTGTCGAAGAGTTTGCAAAAGCTTTAGGAATTATTGGAACAGAGGCACCAGTTACAACAGTAGTGAACAGTTTTACAGCTAGTGGTGGAGCAGCTCAGATATTGGAGCCTGTAGAACTGGGGATATGGCAAAAAGATGGTAATCTGGAAATTATCAAAGCGCGACCAGTTAGAGGTTTCGGTACAAAATTGCAGACGATCTTTTTAACAGAAAATGAAATTCCAGATCTTATGATTAGCAGCCATCTTTCAAAACCGCTGGTATGGCATCAGCCACAAGTCTATATAGGCTCAAATTATTTTTATAAATTTGTAAAAATGGAACATCAGACAAAGTCAGGTTTTATGTATCACGGTACGCTTCTGGGTCCGTCTATAAGCGGAAATGGATTGATTAAGAAAGTTGAGAAAGTAGATCGCAAGCTCGAGGATGAGCTTGCAGAAATGCGCCGCGCTGTTGATGAACTGTGGACACTTGACTCTGATAAGAAAATAGATTCTGGTGACCGTAGAAAAAGCTAATTTGGATGCAACTTGCAGTTGAGTGAGGATTCTGTACCTTACAATTTATAAAGCGATATTAAATTTATCATTTATCAAAATTTTATTTCTTAACTTGTTCCAAGGCATCTAATTTCTTTCATTTTCAGCCACATTATAAGGTTAAAAGCGGCTTGAGCGACCAGTTATAGAAACGTTTCGATAAGGCAATAACTCTTCAATTTTCTTTATCATTTTTCTTTCCCCCACTCAAATATTTTGTTCGAAAAACTTTTGTTAATTATTAATTTTAACTTATCTTGGACAGCGATTACAAGAATCAAAAAATATATATATTTTATAATATAATAATGAAATAAGTATCAAAAATTTATAATTTTTTGTCTATCTTGTAGTATTTCGGTTTAGCGCTTTATTATTTCTTATACGTGTTACATACATATATTTTTTACAATTTCATAACACTGCTTTTCACATTGTTTTTTTTTCGCAAAAAATTTGTTTTTTTTGCAAGTAAAATTTTTAGGTGTATTTTTCCAATTTTTTACCAAATATTGTCATTTTTTATGTCTCCATCTAAGTTTTTACAGCAGTTTAATAAAGCTGAGCAGCATTTTTTGAGCGGAGGGTCAGTAGTTTATTACAGTAACAGCAAAAGCCTTAGATGATTCTCTGTGTGCCTAATTTCTAAACGTCAATTTATCTGTACAAAAACAGTTGCCGACAGATTAGGCGCTAAAAAATTTTGATTAATGTCGCAAAAAAAATTTTTTTCCTAAAATATTTTAAAAATAACTGAAAATTTTTTGAAAATCTGTTTCTTTTTCATTCATATTTTTCAATAATTTTAAAGAGTAAATTTATTGTTCAATTTATTTAAATAATTTTTTGAATAAATTTGCTGGTTCTGTCATTAACTTCGTCACTGTATTTATGCTGCGGTAACCAAACTTAAAAGGTGGCAAAGTCAGCACTCTGCATGCCGCTAATAATTTATTTATTTAAAGCTAATAATGATCTGTATGACTTACACCTGTTTTAACTTTATTATTATTAACGCTATTATAATTTTACAAAAATTTACGTATTACTTTCTTTATGCACTTACCTGTTCTGCATCCGATTTTACTCATGGTGAAATTTAATTGATATTCTTGATACAACCAGATATATTCGGTGTTCCGCAATTATCTTTCATCAGTGTGTTGAAACTGCTGTGCCACTACTAATACAAAAATTCAAATTCTGAACGGAAGCCGTTTGAAGATACCAGATCGAAAATTACTAGAATTAGTAATTCAGTATAAATGGCTAAAGAGTCAACTTCTTCGATGACTGATTTTCGAAAGTCAGTGGAATGAAGCCTCTTGAAAGCTGTTTTATCATACTTAGACGCTGTGTGTAGTTGAAGCACCTTAATGATCAATTACACATTAGTTCGCCTAAACAACTTGGAAATCAGGCTGATTCTATTTGTGATATTGTGTTCAAAATGCAAATGAACGATCACTGATAGATAGTAAATGCTCCTAGACGTTTATTGTAAAGACGGGCGGACAGAGAAGTAGAAAGTTGTCAGAAACGGAGGAACAGACTACTGTTAGTGCTCTGCTTAGCAAAGTCTATCTGGAGAAGCTGATTTCATATTTTTGGCGGCAGTAACTTGCAACCGAATCTGATCGACTATTTCTTCTGGAGAGGAAGCTGATAGCTGCATGAACTTCGGTAGAAAGTGAAAATGGTTACCGGCAAAGTTTGACAGAATCGTCAATTTCAAAGATAATTGCTGTTTGGAACATGATATAAGACTTGTATTATGTACCACATTATTAATGTTCGTCTTTTAAGTTTTGTTTGCTGTGCGTATTTAGACGCCATTGCTCACAATTTTCCTCGTTTTTGCATCTAGAAACACTTTTGCGTTATCCAAATGTCATCTCAGTATATTCAAAATTAGTTGATGAATTTTTGAAAAATGCGCGATAAGAGTTCTTTGTAAAAATTTGAAGAGAAATATATTGAGGCGTATTACTTCTATTGAAATCTCATTTTTTCTTGAGCCGGGGAATTGTAAGCATCTGCATAAAATAAAAACTAAAAAACTTAGGTGCTTTATACTGTTCAACAGATAAGCAACCTGTCAGTTAACCAGTTTCTATTATTATGCATATTTTTGAGCTGATTTTTTCTCGCAGGTCTTATTGCGCTAGTTTATATGTTTTTGCTTTTGAAGATTGGTTACTGCACTTATTGATAAAATCAAGAAGGTGATGTTGTTGCCATCAAAAGTGATGAAAAAAGAAATAATTCTGATAACCAACAGTTTATATCATTATTCTTAATGTTTACTAGCTCAGAAATCTTACTTTCAAGTCCTGTAACGTTTAATGTTTAACAATCAAGCTGTTATTTCTTGCATTTTTCAAATTTGATTGTCTACAATAAATTTTTTAGTAATTCTTTTGCTACACAGCAGAATACTTTCCAATTTTTGTATAGCCGTTGAAGAAGATTATTTGAATTGCAGCTATGCGGTTGTGCCAGATTATCGTTACCCTGCTGCATTTGTTTTAATATATGTGTATGCAAATTAGAAATGGTTTCTATAAAATTTTAGCAGTAAAGTTTGGAGCAGATTCTAAAAGACAGTCGTCTTTATAACCCTTTTTTCAATTGCATAAGAATGCAAAAATGATTTTAACTTATGTGGGTTTCTAATACGTCTGCGACTTTGACGACACTGTTTGCTTAAAATAAGTAACATTGATAAAGAGTCGAATAGCCGACGGCAAATGTTTGGTACTGATAGTGATTACAGTGTAACACCGCGTAGCGTATCCTCAACTATTTATTTGGATCAACTAACTAATCGACATTTCGGTCTACCTGTGTCTTCTAAACAGCTGTAACCACCACAGTGAAAGTGAGGTTTCGATGACGTAAAGGTTCAAATCCGTTTCAAATTTTGCAGTGTACAAAGAATTGTGTGTTAAGACTGATTTTGCGATGGTTACTTTATAAGCACTTTATAAGTATTTGTTGAACAACAGAAATGAGTTTAAGATTAAGTGAAAAATGCTTTGAACAAAATAAAAAGAGGAAATTTACTACAAATCTGTACGTAAAGTGAATCATCTTTTATCGCATTTTTCTCATGACTGCTTTTCCAAGTCAAAATAAAAAGCTTCAATTGGTTTGACATTTCAGAATGGTTTAAAGAACAACCTAATAAGGACGGTTTTTGTTCATTTAATTGCTTTCTGTACAATGCAATATAATTCTGTTATGTGGTTAAAAAAAAATCAATAAGGGTGTAGGGTCGTTCAGCGGCAATTAGCGCTGAATCTTTGTCATTACCCTTTGCCCACTGATCAGCAGATCAGCAGCAGTATCAGGATCGTCTAGACAATGAGTGTTTTGACTTATAGATCATACTTTTTTATCGCAAACTGCAGTTTTTTGAACAGATTTAGTGCGATTTCATTGATAATAATTTTAGATACTAAAAAGTTGTAAAATAAAGTCGAATTTAGTCTATGCCAGTCTTTAAATTTAGTTGAGAACTCGAATCATTCTACTTACGACTCGGTCATTCAGCTTATTTAAGTTTCGTCAAAGTTTTTCGTGCAAGATGTTTAAGTCAAAGTGGGGTTGTAGAAGAACATTTTTGATAAAATCTATTTGAAAAATGTTAAGTCAAGTCTTTAATTTATTGATTACGTGAATCGTACATACAGCATTCAAGAAAAAAGTTTAGTATTTATAAAGTTTTTTTGGGAAAAGCGTATTGGGAAAGATACAACTACGATTTTACTATTTTATGTCAAAACTTTCTTGGACCACAAGCGTTGAACAAATTGAGCGTTGATGGAGGAACGTCAACAGAAATACAGAAACATGATTTATCTGCATAAGCTTGTCGCACAAGAGCCAGATGCTTGTTGCTTCAGAATGTATACTTGCAGACGGTCACCCATTTTTTTTTACTCTAACAGTGAATAGTAGCAACTGAGTTGAATATCTCAAAATGGTCATTAAAAATTATATTCACTCTATAACTGCATCAAGTGGTTTAAACAATGCATATTTAGTTTCCAAACCCGTCGGACAGTGTTGATTTTGCAAAAAAAACTCCGATGAGCACAAATTGTTTTAGTAATCAAATCCAAAGTGAAAGTGGCATTATCATTTAACAAACAGAGAAGGTAAAAAGTTTATTGTGTAAGAATGAATTTAAAAGATTCAACAATTAATAGCACAAGTCTGAGACTACAGCAAGACATTAGAGCATTAATCAACATAACCAATAAATTAATGAACGTCAGTAATGTTACTCTAAGCTGTTAATTTAAAAAATTTCTTCCTTTTTCCAATTTGTCGGAAATAACCCTGCAGGACTATCAGAATGAGAAATTTCGAAAAACTGCATAATGACTGAAACTTTTTTTTTATTTTCAGAATTTGGTCTTTATAACATAACTACTGTTCTACGTAATCTTTGAATGTCTGCGTAGAAAAATTCTTTGATCACAACTGGTTTTTATCTGCCGAACGTAAGAAATATAGAAATAAACCGTATAAAGCAGTAAACCATTAGCAGTTTGCTTTTATTTCCACAATTATTTCGCACTGGCAGTTGTCCTCAAGCATTAGACTCCTTTCTGGCAAATATCATCAGCAATTATTTAGTTTTTTGTAAAATCAATTTCTCCATTTTCTTTACTGTTTGGGCATTTCATTCTTATTTTCTTTTTTTGACAATATTTTAGGGCAGTCATAAAGATAGTTCTTGAGAATAGAATCAGCTTCATTTTCAAATTTCTCCCACGAATTAGTAGGTAAATGACAGTTAGAACGTTTCATTTCCATGAAGCATTTCAGCGTCTACCAAGATGAATCGTTTCATTAAGTATACCATATCCATAACCCAAGAAAGGTGCAGTTTATTAACTACGGTAACTTCTTTTCGACCATTTCCTTCTACATCCATCCGAATCAGATTAAGTGAACGGGAAAATAAAACTGATTTATCTTTTTAAATACGAAATGGCTGATTCTGGGCACACTTGGTTAGATATCTTCAGGCAGCTTCTGTTTAAGAATTTAGATATGGTACTAACAAAGCGCTGTGAAACTAACTGACAGGTGACAGAATATAACAATGACTTGGATAAATCAGACTACATTGAGTTAGAATTTAGCAATGAGAAAATTCTAAAGAAATGGAAATGAACAGGCATTGCAAACGTGGTAACCAATTAGGAAAAAAGCGAAAATGTTACAAAAATTTAAAAAGTGTAAAGTGCAATAAACGCCTTATTTTTTATCCCTAAATTGGTTCCCAAAAAGCGTAATCACGATTGAAAATTTAGCGATAAACAGTAAAGCAGTTAAAGTAAAGATAAACAAACATATAAAAATAAACGTAGAAAAAATTAAATGCAAAAATTGCAAAAAAATATTGCTGCTGTTGTTGCATTATCGCAAAAAGTTTTTTTTTTTTAAATAGTAGGAAAAAGTGCTGTAGCAGCAAGAAAATAAAAAGTTTACCACAAATGTCGTTTGATTTTGTCACAGTTAGCTGTATATTGAGTAAAGCAAAGATAAATATCTGCTAGATAATTGTGCAGCTGACAAAAAACCAATTATGCTTGTAGAAAACTCGCTGAAGAAATTGGTGACTTGTTCTCAACATCAGCTTTAAAAATTTGTCAAAATTCACTTGTAGTAATCGACCAAGAATTTGAAAGATGAGTAAAAATTATCAAGAACTTTTTTCTAGCTATAAAAAAATGAAAAATTATTAGGTATTAAAAGTCGTCAATTTAAAAATTGTTACAGATTAGTGAGTGAAAAATTTGTTGAAATTAACAACGAATTCGTATGAAATTTAATTGCGATCCTAATAACAGTCTTAAAGCTTTGATTTTTAGCTTAATATTTCGTCAAAAATTTTGTTTTCTTCTTTAAAACTTATTGTTCGCCTGCATTTAAGGCACCTGAAGTCTGTCGACAGCACGTTTCATCTCTGCAAGCTCATCTTCAAAATTACGTTTTTCTTTTTGCTTCTTCGACTTTCTTAATCAACCCATGTCCACTCAACATTATACCCAGAAGTGTATTATAACACACAAATCCAGACTTTAATGAGAAGTGCTGCTTCAAATCCACAAAGTTGCAAAAACAATCGGCTCCCAAGTATAACTGCGGTTTCCGCCATACCGCAGGTTTTAGAAGATGACTGCTGTGCTTATTATCTTCAATTTCGCCTTCCGACAAGCAAACCATCTGCACTTCTTTGTTCCACTCTTTAGTTAGTTTTGCAGTAATAATTTCTAGGTCACCATCATTCCTAAAAATTCCGATTTTTGCAAATCTTTTGCTGTAGGTAGCTTTAGCATTTGGTGTCAAATTTTCTGTCTGTTCCGTTTGACGCGCGCTGCCTCCAACAACTCCCAGCATTTCCGCTAAGTCTTTCGAAGCAAAATTCTCTCTTAACTTACTATCGAACAAGATTACAACTTCTTCCTTTTTCTGCTTGTTCTCTGGGTTACATACGGTTCCCTCAACACACATTGCTAGAGTAACTGCAATAGCCGGTTCATTAATATGCGCTTGGGAGCTGGACGACCGTTCTGAAGAAAATGAAGCGGTTTTACCTCTGTCTTCAATTAAATGTATGTAATCAGAACAGAATGCTGCATTGTGTTTGGAACCGCAACCACGACATGGCTGTAACCTTCTTATACACGGCCTGTTTGAATGCCTCTGAAGGCAAATCTCGCATAACCCCAGCTTCTGAGCTCGATCCTTCCTATCTAGAGCTGTGGTATAAACAGAGCAAAGGTCGCTTTCATGGTTACCCTCACAGAAACTGCAGGGTTTCCGTTGCTTCCTCATAGAGGTGCGAGAAAAGTCTTCAGTAGGTTCGCAACAATAAGCACTTTCTTTAAGCTGTGTCTCAGATCTATTGCTTGCAGCTCGGTCGTCTATTGGTTGAGGTGTGGACTGTCTAGTTGTCTGGAAGTTGCTTTCAATCTTCTTTGTTTGCTCCAGAGGAGAAATTTCAATATTATTACTCTTACTTGCAGCTTTGTACCCACGAAGGTCATGGAAGGCTGAGTTGTGTTTAATGTCACAGTAGTAACATGGTTTTAGCTCTGTCCTACACTGAGTTTCTTGATGTCCCTTTTGGAGACATGTAAAACACAGTTTTAGCTGTTCAGCGCGTTCGAGTCTTTTCCGACGCGTAGCATAGACAGTGCAATCACAACTTTTGTGATGCCCCGGACAGAAACTGGACAAGTTTTGTGGTTCCGTCGTAGGCACCTCAATATAACCAGTGCTGAAACCTGATTCTCTAGTACTGCTAGTACTACTGTTTTCCTCACTTATCCTCGCTTCAAGTTCAGCGTGAGAATAAGCTTGTTTACCTGATGTTTCGTGCCTTTCTTTGCTAGCAGTCCTATCCTTTTTTATGTAACTAGACTGATAGTTGTCGAGAGCTTCTGCCTTCTCATAATTCATGCCGTCAACAGTTGCTTCATTCTTGAAAACAATGCGCTTGAGTTCCGTCACCAAATTTTCTACGGTCCACCCGACAGTTTCTTTTTTCTTTGTATTTATACTGTTCCATATATACGAAGGTATCTTTGCCTCAACAGCCTTTTCTATCACAGTGCAATTAACATCATATCCAACTACCTGTAGCAGTCGGAGAATTTTATCAATTTCTTGAACAGTTTCTTGAAGAGACTTCAAAGATGCCACTGGCAGCTCTTCCAGCTTGTCTAGTAAAAAATTTGATGCATCTTTATCAAATTTTTGTTTTAAAAGATATTTTACTTTTGTATAATCGAGTGCTTCTTCTCCACACTTTTCTACCAGCTCCATAGTTCTTTCGCCCAAAACTTCTTTTAAGCATCGTAGTTTTTCTGAATCTGGAAAATCTTTATTTTTATCTACATAAGCCTCAAATTCCTCCCAGAATTCTGGCCAGTCTTTGATATTACCTGAAAATTTTGGAACACGAAATAAAGGATTCGATTCAACATCAAAACAATTTAAATCGTATGTCATTTTTATATTTTTTTAGCATGTAAGGGAAGCAAAATTCAAATTGTTTTCTTACTTGCTTTTTGATTTATTTGATTCTGGAAAAAATTCTTTCGACAATCACAGTTTTTTAAGGAATTTAGGTTATGAAAGAACGAATTTGTGATTTTTAATTTCCAAAAGTTAACAATAAACAGGTATGCAATTTGAAAAGACTGTTTTAACTGCTAATTATTTAGATTAAAAAGTTGAGGCTTAAGACTTAAAAAACGCTTGTTTGAATTGCAATGTTAAGAACAAAGTTGGCAAAAACCTGATTCACTGTATCTATTAAATAAAAGAAGTGTTAGTCTTACCCCTGAAATTTTACTTGAAAACAGAAACTTTTACAGCTTTTGTTTTTGTCTAATTTCTTCTTTTCCAGTGAGCTTTGTGGCAGATTTTACGCCTTTCGAATTGTTGAAGGTTGCCACTAGTCGATTCTTGCTTGAATACACTTCTGAAAGCAAAAAAAAGTATATATTAGGGATTTCAAGTGTAAAAGCACACTAAAAGTCATGCAGTGGTATTTTGTAGTGCAATTTAGGGAAGTCAAGTATGATACTGAATGCAAAGAAAGCATTTGAAAGTTGTGTGTAAGTTGTAGTTCAGAAAGTATGCACTGCAGAAGTTCAGCTCATGGGATCGCATTCAGCTGAAAGCAAAGATGAACAATCGACGCACTTGGATTATCTTACAAAAAGAAAAATTTTTTGTCCAGGAAGAAACTTCAATTTTTTTAGGAATTTAAAGAACAAGTGAAATTTTTTATACAATATCTAAGAAACTGCTGATAATCGCTTTACTACGCAGTGTTTTACTGAAGAAGGTGAAAACTGCGTTTAAGTACCGTTGCTTGAATAGGTTTTGATAAAGCGAAGTGGCAGAAGAGGCCGCGGCGTCTGAGAACTCTTATTCAAAAAATTAAGAAATAAGCTGATGACTAGAAAAAATTTTTTCTTGCACAAGTTTCTGTTCCCACATTACACTTAGAGCATAGCATAATACAGTTCTTTTATGGAATTGCTGCATAAAAAAAACACTTTATCAGTTGTAGAAAGCTGTTACTTCAAGAAAAAAAAAAAAAAAGTACATGCGAAAAATTTTTTGTGGGGAAGAGATTTTACATAATGCAAAAATACATCTTTTATCATATCTTCGGCAACATAATTTGAATCATTTTTTACTGCAGGAATTTAATCAAAATTTTATTTGTCGTAAAGATTTACAAAACATTTAAATGTAGAGAATGACGCATAAATTATGTAGAGAAGTGTTCAAAACGGCAAGAGCGAAGTTTACACACAAGCTCAAAAGAGAGCAGAAATACTGAATAATTTCTTACTTTTCAGACTTTTATGTAATCTGCTTGCTATTTATAAAAAATCTTTTTTTTATACTTCCTCTTTTAAAAAGGTATAATGTCATCAGAGTAATGATATGAAATTTAAGCTTTATTAAACATGTTTATTGTTGATGACTGGGTAATAATCTCAACAGTATAAAGTTATATCATCCCGCTTTTAACATCGAAGTAATCAAAACTGTCAATTGTCACTCAACAAACACTGCGGCTTCCTCCACCATTTGATTGTAAATGTATTTTAACAAACTTTGTTTAGCCAAAGGAAGTAGTGATACAGCGTCTGTGTCATCACTTCCGGTTACAACGCAGGGAACCGGCAAATTACCAAATGCTGTAACCTATTAACTTAGCTATAAATTTTTTGCGTTTTTTTGCTGGGTTTTGGAATTCTTTTGCCAGTGCTTTCGTGGACCATTAACGGTTTCATAAATGTTGTCTACATGCTGTAAAAGCTATCAGTATATACTTACACGCTTTTTAGACCATGTTGAAGACGGCGAACTACATTTTTAAATACCTACCATACAAAAACAAAAATATTCCGCGTTATTAAAAAATTTTCTCTATCTAAACCTGCTACAGTTACTTGTTTTTGAATAGAAAATGATGCTTAGAAAATATTATAATTTCTCCTTGTTCTAAGCTACATCAGAACTGTCTCACCTAACAAATGAGTGCACCTTGACAAAGTTTATAAAGCACCCTTTCGAACATTTTTTTGTTGCTAGTTTTTCCTTGTTAGTTTTTTCGACAAAATTTTGTCTTTGCATATATGAAAGTGGCTAAAAGATAAGCAGAAAAAGCACACTTTAAGGTGAGCATTTCAAGCTGCAACAGTATTTGAAACTAATATTTATATTTTTGCCACAGTTTATTCAAAAAAATTTCAGTATTCCTTACGCAGGAACCGCTATTATCCTGAACAGCAAACAGAATTTTTTGTATTTAAGCAACGATTTCTCAAATTTGGGTTTGTATTATTGTCGCTGTCAATAAGTGTATATTAAGACATTTAATCATGATTTGACCAAAAAAAGTTAACAGATAGGAAAAAAGAGAAGAAAATGTAGATTTTTCAATTTAACTGTTTCTTCCGCACCTTTTTACTGGTTTCGACCTGCTGATAAGCCAAACAAAATTGTTTTATAGGATAAAATGTGGAAGAATGCTATATTTGTAATGTATTATTTTACAAGCATTATCAATTTCCTAACTGCATACAGCTTCTTTGAAGGTTGCGGAAGTGTTGCACAGAGAAGGGCAAAAAAAATGAAAACCGGTAGCATCGAATATTATGCACTCAAATTGGTTATGCGAGTCAAAAAGGAGGACATATACAGTTAAATGCCAGTCTCTAACGATTTTTTCAGATCGACCGGTAATATTTGAAACAATTAGCTCTTTGTAAAAACTTTTTCTTGATTTGAATGTCGGTTCAGCTTTCTCTATTTCTTTTTATCTTGTTCAACTACTCATGTATATTCAGCTGATAACCATTTGTAATAAATCTTACGTGTTCATTTGTCATAGAAATTTACACTTAATAGTCACTTTAAAAACAAGTTAATGTTGTTATTCGATAACAGTTTTATGTATTGGAAGTTTATTTAACGAATTCCAAAGTTTACAGAACAAGCTGAGCGATTCAGCTCTCGCTATCTATGCAATTGACTGCCATGTCCACACTTTTTCTTACATGTATATCGTTAATGGTTGACGGCGTAACCTTATTAAATCATTTTTCTGTTCTTTTTCAAGCAGAACTTTTTCACCACCTCAAAATTTCCATCCTCTCTTGTAAAACTGGCAGTGCACTTAACAATACTATCAATAATTCATCTGAAGCTTGTTTGTCAAGAATTAGTGATACCAGTTGTTGAGAAAGCTATTGTTAAATTATAAAGACCGATGTCCAATGTTTTTGCAGTTTCTACTGTCCATCTTAAAGCTCTCTTTTTAAAGTCTAATTTGTACCTTTCTCCTGCAAAGAGAAAAGTTCCTGTGAAGAAATGTGAATAATCTATGAATAAAGATAACAAACTTCAAGGTGAAGCCGAAGAATTAGAGTAATGTCTGAGTGCTGGCACTAAACTAGTTTAATATCATAGTCCGATTACCTACTTTAACTTTTTTGAAAATTTATAAAGTCTGTACCTTGTTTTAAGCCACTTAGCTTTGAAAATGCAGTTTTCTCATTATAGTGTTAATACTGTCAAAAATTCATTTCTACAGTGCCACTAATTTTACCATAAAGACTAAAAACTGTTTTTCATTTGTCTCAGTATGCCCTGCATAAAATTATGGTTGATTCTAGAAAAAAAATTTTTTAATGGTTTGACGTAGTTTTAGTTTTTATTGAGCTGTCTAATTAACACGTATCGGAACTATTTATTTATGGTAATAGTCACTGAGACGACCAAACTGCTTATTAAGATTATAAGTGCATAACGGAATTGCTGTTGGAGAAATTTTGAAACCAACAAGTTAAACAGGAAAGAGTTTACAAACTGTTTTTACAGGTTAGAGTCTCTGTTAACTCGCGTGTCTGCTGCATTACATCCCAAACTGATAGTTGAGATGTTGTCCATCCCGGTCAAAAATGTGTGCCAAAATACCTCTACAAAAAAGTGATGGGAACTATTGCAGCACTTATACCATCAAGCGCCAGAATTTCGGCTTAGAACGGTGAAGCGGATAGACATATTGTTTTATCAGTGACGTTGTAGCTTATGCAGTCAAAGAGAAAAACACAAATGGTGTAAGCCGTAATTTTTAAATATTCTACTTTTTCTTTTAGCGGGCAGAGAAAGACTATATATGCTGGTTCAGTAACGTGTCAGTTCTCATAAAAGAACGAATTTATAGGGTTGCTTGTCCCATTTTAAATTTAATTTCTTGATAAACTCGACCAACAAAAGCTTTTTATTTTATGTTTACTAGTTTTTTTTCTTTTTTTTTTTTTGAAGTTACTTTTGTGACTCTTTTGCAGCAAAATTTTTTTCTAAACATGTGATTCAACATTAGCTCGCTTAATTGCAAAGCTCTGTTTTCAGCTGAATTTAGTCACATAAACTGAAGCTCTGCAACAGTCTACTATAATCATTGCCTTCAAAACTGGGATTTATATTAATGTATCAAATGCTAATTTCGTCTTCAATACCAATTGCAAACTAACTGTACTGCATTACAAAATGACGTATTACGTGCGTCAGCAAGAGAAAGTACTGTGCATTTTGCTTTACGCTTTCTTCTGTTTTTAAAAATACGTTTGAACAAGTGCTCGTTATTATAACAATCAAACAACATTCTTCAGACTGTTAATAATTAGCAGAAGTGCCATCACAAAAGTTCTGAAATAAACGGCAAAAAATTCATAGCTGAGAGGACTATAACCTGCAGTAATTTGCTGGTTTCCTGCGTCGTATCCGGAAATGATGACACAGATGCTATATCACTATCTCCTTTGGCCAAACAAGTTTGCTAAAATAGATTAACAGTCAAATGGTAGAGGAAGCCGCAGTGTTTGTTGAGTGACGACTGACAATTTTAATTAATTCGATGTTAAAAACCGGATGATATAACTTTATACTGTTGAGATTTTACATTACTCAGCCAAAACAATAAAAAAGTTTAGCAAAGCTTAAGTTTTTTAATGACAAATACCTTTTTTGAGCAAGAAGTATGAAAAAAAAGATTTGCTATAAAAAGTCTGTACTTTATAAAAGCCCAGAAGTAAGAAGTTGTTGTTAGGCCTGACCTATTTTGCTCTCAAAAGTCTGTCCTTCAAACGTTATCGTAGCAACAGGTCAGTTAGATGTCGCTCTGTCTAAGATTACTCTAGAATGCTTCATATACGAATTTCCACTAGCATTTAAAAGGTTCTTATTAGTGTAATTCTAGGTGCATAAACTAAAGCTCTGCAATAGTTTACTGTAATAATTACTTTCGAAACTGGAGTTCATCTTCATATATCGAATCCTAATTCTGTTTTCACCAAAAATTCTGACGTAACTGTGTTGCACTAAGAAATAACATTGTTCGCAAGGGAAAGAACTACGCTTCCTGTCTTACTTTTTTTTTGTTTTCAGGGGTTCATTTGGGAAAGTGTTCAAGCAGTAGCAACGTTCGACAAGTCTAGAAAAGGTAAATTGAGAAGTTGGGTAAAAATTGGTGGAGTTTCTGCGGTCTAGTGTGAAAACGTGTGACAAAAGCGAGCTTTTTTATAGAATTTGGTTTAGTTGGTCAATTTTCTACTAACGTTTATTCTAACATAGCCGATAAAAATAACACTTTGCTAGACTCCTTCAGCTTCCTCATACTGATCATTCTACGGCTCAGGAACTTTTTTTTTTCAACTTTTCATACCAATCCTGTTGATAATTTCTGAAAAAAGCTAAATTTTAAGATTAGGATTTTGAGTGAGTTAAACTCCGCGAAGTAAATCAGTTGCTATCAAAAGAAGTTTCTCAAAAGCATGATAGATTTAAGATGTTTAGAAACAATAAATTTTCATAAATTTAAAATTGAGTTATATGAAATAGAAAAAATAAAAATTTTAAAATGACAAAACATCAGAAGTTCAAATGAAAGATATTTGATTTGGTTTTTCAAAATTTTGATGTAATTGATGAACCAAGAGAAATTTAGCAGACGAGATGGGTGGCAATAATGTCAAAGATCTCGACACGACTGCGATTTGCTATGACGCATCAGAATCAGAAGCAAATGACTTGTGCGGTTTGAACGCCACAGAATCTTTTGTAGAGCAGAAAGAAATTACCAAAATTAACGTCCAAACGCCGCAATCTTTCTACTCCCAATCAATGTGTAATAAAATTTCAGACCTGACAGAAGAATCTGAGATACATGTCAAAAAAAATATTCATAGTTCCGCTTTGGCCAAAAATTCTTCTCAATCCATTACGGAGAAAATAGGAAATTCAAAAAGCTGCTGTTTTTGCAAGGGTGACCACAAAAGTCCTTTTTGCACTGCATATCCTACGATTAAAGCAAAAATGGATCGTGCCAAACAGCTAAAATTATGTCTTAAATGTCTCCAAGAAGGACACCAAACTACTCAGTGCAGAACAAGGCTAAATCCATGTTACTTCTGTGGCGATATACACAATTTAGCCTTCCATGACCTTTGTGGGTACAAAGCTGCAAGTAGGAGTGATAACGTTGAAATTTCTCCTCTGGAGCAAGCAAAGAAGATTGAAAGCAACTTCCAAACAATTCGACTGTCCACACCTCAACCAATAGACGGCCGAGCTGCAAGCAATAGATCTAAGAAACAGCTTGAAGAAAGTGGTTATTGCGCAAAACCCATTGGAGGCTATTCTCACTCTTTTATAATAAAAACAGAAAAACCAAAAAGCTGCAGTTTCTGTCAGGGTGACCACAAAAGTATTTTTTGCACTAAATATTATACGGCTCAAGCAAGGATGGATCGTGCCGAGCAGCTAAAATTATGTCTTGGATGTCTCCAAATGGGACATCAAAAAACTCAGTGCGGATTAGAGCTAAAACCATGTTACTACTGTGGCATTAAACATAATTCAGCCTATTATGACTTTCTTGTGTACAAAGCCGAAAACGAAATTGATAACATTGAAATTTATCCTCTTAAAGAAATGAAGGAGATTGAAAGCAACTTTCAGACAATTCGACCGTCTGCACCTCGACGATTAAACGGCAGAGCTGCACGCAACAAAGCTAAGACACAGTTTGAAGAAAATGCTTATTGCTCCAAGCCTACTAAAGACTGTTCTCACCCGTTCTGTGATGGTGACCATGAAAGCGATCTTCTCTCTATTTATACCACAGCTCTGACCAGGAATCATCAGGCGCAAAGGCTGGAGTTATGCAAGAATTGCCTTCAGGGAAATCAACACAGACAGTGTGTAAAAAAACAATTCCATCCAGTCCTTTATGACGAAGGCTCAGAAACCCTGCAGTTTCTATGAGGGTGATCATGAAACGGGTCTTTGCTCTGTTTATGTCGTTTAAAACTGCTTAAAATTTAATAAAATTTATATGCTGTTTATGTTCTGCCATTGAGAAATTTCAAACCATTTGCCAGTAACGTGGACGCGTAGAAGTGTTTTGCATGTAACTACGTTGAGCACAGTTTCAATGACTCAGAAAATGGGAACGAAATGTGTCAATGTGCAGCTGTTGGCAAGCAACGGTAGCCGGGCTTTGAAGAGAGTTTTTTAGTTTAAACATCCTTCTGTGTTCCTTTACCTTTCTAAGATTCTGCTTAAAAGAAATTGCTTAATTTGACAAAAAATGTTTATCCTAGTGACTTTTTGACTTTTTTTCGGTAAAAAATAACAAAAAAATATTTTTTCAACGCAAAGTAACTTGCACTGCTTCCTCAATTACGGTAGTAAATCCGGCAACCGGTTCCCAACAGCAACGCTTTATAACATGGAGTCATAAGACTGACAAAAGAAGCAACTTTAGTAATATGCACAACAGTTGGAGATGATAGCACAAAAACAGTTTTCTCTTGAGACTATACAAATAACCTGAACTTTTCGGATTCTAATGCTCAGTGCACAATTTGCATTTTTTTGATCTAAAAATAATAAACAACTTATTCTCGGCAACTTTGGTCAAGTACCTTCAAGCGCCTTCTATTCAAAGTTTTAGCGGCACTACTGAGAGAGCGCTGCTAATATGACGGACGGTTGAAACAAAGTAATAACAGCTTTAACAAATCATACCACATCAAGAATATCAGGTTGGACCTTTCCAGTAAGAAGGACGTAGCACAGAGGAAGAGAACAGACAGTATAGGCAAACAGGCATTTAGAAGCAGGAAAAAGCATTGAAAAAAAGATGCAAAGAATTTTTGCTGCACGAATTCAGAACTAATAATTTACCAGTACTTTTCAAGGCAAAAATCTTACTGTTTTCCCCACTTAGCTGCCACAAAAAAATCAGCTTATTTGAAAGAAAAAGAAGAACGAGAAGAAAAGAAGGTCGAAAAAAAATCATCACGCATCCATTCCAGACATCAAACTTCGTCGGTAGCATTTCTGCAGACTGATCTTCAAGACTACATTCTGTTTTTGCTTTTTCCACTTTTCTAATCACGCCATATCTGTTCAATATTGGACCCAGAAGTGTACTATTATACACAAATCTTGACTAAGATTTTTACTTCAAAGACCACTGGTGAATTACTAGTTCTTATTTTCTGCAGTAAATTTTTTTTTTAATTTTTTTCAGTACTTTTTCCTTCTCTTGATAAAGGTCGTGACATGACTGTAATCTTTTTTTATACACTGCCTGTACTGATTATCCTGAACCCAAATATCGTGCATTTTCAGCTTTTCAGCTCGATGCTTCCTGCTGAGAGCTGTAGTATAAATAGAGCAAAGATCGCTTTCACGGTCAGTCTCACAAGAACTGCAGGATTTTAGTGCCTTTATCGTAAAGAAGTGAAAACAGTCTTCAGTAAGTTAAGGACAATAAAACTTCCTTGGAGTTGCGTCTTCGATTTATTGCTTGCAGCTCGGCCGTCTAACGGTTGAGGTGCGGTAGGTGCGGACGGTTGAATTGCCTGCAAATTGCTTTCAATCTTCTTCGTTTGCTTCAAAGGAGAAATTGCAATGTTATCACTCTTACTTGCAGCTTTGCACGCATGGTCATGGAAAGCTGTGTTCTGCTGAATACCACAGCAATAACATGGTTTTAGCTTTTTCCTGCAGTGAGTGGTTTGATGTCCCTTTTGGAGACATCCAATGCACGACTTTAGCTGTTCAGCGCATTCGCATATTCCCTGACGCGTAGTATAAGCATTGACTAACGTGATTGAGGGAGCAGCGTAGGTTACTTTAGGTTAAAACAGTATTTCTTTGCAGTTTGTAATATCACTTTTCGTGTCTATTAATTCTTCACTCCCACTGTTCACTCCTGCAGTTTTTCCGGATAACCTGTGTTTACTGTGTTGATTTATATAGTGTACAAATTTATTTACCGCAGTAAGCTTCTGTTCTTTTTTTCTTGTAATTTTATTAATTAGCAAGACAAAAGATACACTTTTGTATTTGTTGGTGAAAATGTGATGTGCAAAGTAAAAAAGTCTTTTTTGAAATTAGATTAGTGTAGTTTGACGCATATTTTTTCTAAGAAAAAGCTATACTTTTAAATCATTTACCAGTAACGTAAGAGCGTAGAAAAGTTTTACATTTCACTGGGTTGAGCACAGTTCGGTGACTCTGATGATGGGGTTGTACTCAAATATCATTCTGATGACCGGATGTGCCACCAAGGATAAATCTGAGCAGGCAAGTTCTGTAGTATGTGATAATTGGTTGGGAGGCAGGTTTCTTCAAGTTTATTACATGTGACTTCTGAATTTCTCAGTTTTGATAAAATTCCCTATTCTAGTTGCCTCTATAACCGTATGAAGAACTACAGGCATACAAGTGAACGGGGTGGCGGGTGCTTGTTCTGGCTTAAAACACTTTGGATAAAATTTTTGTTACTTATATGGAAGCAGAAGAGAGGAAAATGTAAAATCCGAATACTGTTTAGTAATAAATGAATTAGTAGGAAAAATGATAAGATGATTTGGGATTTGCAACATGTACAGCGATTTGAACTTGAGAACGGTTTCCAAATTGGGTAAATGATGTTTGAAACTTCTTCAGTAGTGTGATTTAAAATTGAGGAGAAAAAACGGGAACGAAATGTGTCAATGGGCAGCTATTGGTAGGCGACGGCTTGTAGTCAACAAGCGCTAAAGAGAGCCTTTTAGTTTAGACTTTCTATTGTGTTCTTTTGCCTTTCATAATTCTGCTTATCGGAAATTGCTCAGTTTGACAGAAAATGTTTGTTTCAGTGCATTTCTGGCTCTCTTTTGGAAATAGCTTTGAAATTTTTCAGTATCAACACATGAACAGTATATAAATTTTATTAAGTTCTGTACAGTGTGATTTGCTGCAGTATTTAAGTATCATGTCGTTCCTTGTTATCCACAAAACGAATCTGAAGGTTATTTCAAAATTCAACCTAACAAAACTGAAATGCATCTTTTTACTTCCACTCTTATACTTCTCATGGCTATTATTGGTGTTAGAGTGAAAAAAGACTGTAATATAGTGCACTAAGTGAGTAAAATCTAACAAGCTCTTAAAATCTTTCATAGAATAATTACTAAACATAATAAATTAATTGATAACTTTTTTCAAACCGTGGTCAGTGAAGTTTGATAACTGTTATATGTTTTTTACTCATATTCAGCAACAACAATGAATACGTGACGATTGTCGTCATAAGCTCTTCCGAGGCCAATTTTTCTGAGCTTAGCATGTTTGTAATAATTGACTGGCCAGTTTTGCATCTCTTTTTGCCAAAAATCAGCAATTAGAAGACTCGGTCTACTCCCCATCCATACATTCATCAATGATTCTGATCGACACCTAGATTTACTTGGATTTAAAATAGTCTCTAACAGTGCTTAATGCTCTGCAATAATATTTCCTCAATATAAATTATAAAGGAAAATGACTAATAAAACATTTATTTTTAACTTTTTGAAAAGGTTATTAAAATCTAAACATATTCTGTTCTCTAACGCGCTAAATAATGGCATTTAAATTTTCAGATTAAAAAAAACAGAATTTTTGACGATCAAATCAAAAAATACAAGTGATATTTTACTAATTGTTGGAGGAATGGTCTGACCTGAAGGTGCCAGTGAGCACTAGTGATCCTGCCCATCGACGGGCATTTTCAGCTAATTCTTGGTCATAATTCAGTGGTTGAAGGTGATAACTCTGTAATGTTGTAAAAAATTTATTGCTTAAACATGAAGTACGGGAATTCAACATATACTAATGAACATTCTTAAGCTTTCTCAACGTAATTAAGCAGAGATTCTTAATAGCTCTAAGGTCTGTTTTTTTCCTCTGTAAAAGTGACAGCTTCACGTTGAATTAAGTATCAGATTTTCAGGATTAAATAGGCAGTGACTGCTACGACAAAACCGCCAGTCGGACATGAGTAGAAGATCTGCTCAGATGAAACCGTATTTGTTTTAGTCGAAAGTAAATTTGAATATCAAAAACGATTGGTAGGGAACAATGACCGTTTTTGCTAAGTAATGTGCTATTTTGGGTTTTAAGTTGGCTGTATTTTTTGACTTACAATGTCTTTAATAAGCTATAGTTTCCATAAATCAGTAGAAATTGATTACCACTGCATTATTCGACTTTGGTGACAAAAAATAATACGGCACTATTGTATCTGAGTGTTGTGTATTTGCGAGTTTAACATTCTGGGAAAAAAACTGCCAGGGAAGTTGAAGAGATGATATCTTTTAGCTCAAGAATAACTTTTTGCAGCGCTTGAACTACATCGTTCCTATATCGTTTCACCGTTTCTGTCATTTGGCAAACCTCTTTGTTCAGACAGAATTCACAGCTCGTTCGTTTTAGAGAACGACTTTAACAGCATCAGAAAGTTGGATGCTAAAGTTTCCTTATACTGTAGGCAGTGTAGCCTCGGTATCCTGAGCGACAATTTCCATCTTAATTTTATTCTTTAAATTCTTCGATTTTTTTATTTACCGAAGTGAACATAATTGAGACTAGAGCCTTCAGCCTCTTTTCTTTCTTCTGTAATTGTATTTCATGATTTCATGACTTCTATAATTTTTCAGTAGCTTTAAAGCATGGTAATTTATCCAATGCTCTTCAGCCCTATCAACTGCAAGACGCCAGCAAATTAAAGGTGCCAAAAATTTTAAAGGCTACGTAGAAGCTATAGAACTGCAACGTTTTTACATTTCACAGTCTGAACGATGAGTACTTAAATAATATAGGCATCGTTTTTAATAAAACCTCTTGACTTATACCTATTACATCTACGCTATTCTGCATTTATTTAAATTTGCATCTGAATATCACTGACTGCTTACCTCACGAAACTGATTTATTCTATTTGCAATATTTTCTAAGCTCGAACTTTCGCTATAGCTTTTTACAGATGAAGTCGATATGAGATCAGTTTTTCCTGGCATGAATTCCTTAATCTCTGTTCCGCTTGTCGACCATTCGTCTCCGTAAAGAGTTGTGTCTCCGTGACGAGGCAAATCTGAAGCAAACTTTATGGTCTGATCAACGATTTTCTGGGACAGAAGTGCTTAATAGAAAAAATTTTAGTACTTCTTACTCAAATATTCAGTTTGTGATGAAAGAATTTCTTCAAAGATTTTTCTTCTTCTACTACTTGTTGTAGAATGACTTCGACGATGACTTCTGTGATAGTGCGAATGAGATGGGTGGCTGTAGCACAAACTGCGGCACTCGCTTCTAATGCTACCTGAATCGGATACAGAATTTCGTTGACTGTGGAGATCATCATGATGTCTACCGATTGCTTTTGCCGCGTTGTCATCATAATAGATAGTTCGCTGTAAGACAGAAAACTTAAAGTGTAGAAGGCAAAAATATACAATTGAATAATTTGTTTAGCAAAAAGTAATGTATAACTACTAAATCTGTCTTTTTAGTAAAAAATTTAACATTGAAAATAAGAAGAACAAGTCAAGTACTGTTTGTAATCTTGATATCAAGTAACCAAAAGACAATAATATTTTGATCAAAAGTAGGCCACCAAAAGAGTATCAATTTTTATTGCTTTATCTGAAAAGAGATAAATGTAGGCATAGAAAATCAAAAAATATCAATGTAAAAAATAAAATTGGTGGTTCAGTTACCATTTTAGTTGTAGAAAGTACTCTTCCAGATGGGGTACTATGAATAATACTTTTTTCAACAATTGTTCGTTTTTCGCCACTCATTTTTTCAAACCACTACACCATATCAGCGATTTTTTAAAAAACACTGAAAAAAGAAACAACGCTATTATAAATTAAACTGCTATAATTTTTTTTTTCTTATCTATAATTATCGGTGATTTAGCACATTTACTGTTTTCTAATTCAGTAATATTAAAGACCGTTTCAAAAGACTTTTAACTTTTTTTTTTTTTCACCTTCAAACATTGGTAAATTTTTGTGCAAAAAATTTATTAGAGAAAAATAAACCAATGATAAGGAATAATTACTGCAAATATCAGTGCAGTTGTACTGAGTAAAAGAATGATAAATGTAAAAAATTTGTAAAATTTATCATCTTTTAAAACCAAAAAAAAAAAA